>JAUMHB010112234.1:0-28665 GCA_032359685.1 Pittosporum tobira
TTCAAATTAACATATCAATTTAGTAATAAATATTTTAATAATAACAAAAAATATATCAATTCAACAAAATAATTAATATTTTGATCATTTTATTTCATTTCTATCACGATATCTGTAATTTAAACCAAATAATAATTATATTATAATTTCATCAACCATAAGTCACCGAACATAATTTTAAATTTTTATAAACAACTACAATTATACCAACTATAATAACTAATATAATTACAACAGTGAAAACGAACCAACTCTCTTTCCCTATCTTGCACGATAAGGAGAATGTAATGAAGCTTTTCACATAAAAAGGGGATTGCTCTTAAACAATTACTTTTCGTGAAGCTTTTCACACACGTAATAACGATTGTTTGACTTATGATAATAAAATAAATTATTTTATTATTTCAATTTTAATGAGTCTTTTATTTAATTTTTAAAATGTTTTATTACCGTACTACGTGTATTTGCTACTTAAAATTTTTAAAAGAACTTAACATGACTTTCGGTACCCAAAAATAATAGGAGTATGCTTGCGGCTAGACTTTTATTGATCCCAATTTTGTCAGTTTATCTATTTCATTTCATGAATATTTTATTATTTTATTTATTAAAATAATATTTTTTTTTGTTTTATAAAAAATAATTTAATTTAAATATTTTAGTCAAATTGATTAAATTTTAAATTAATAACTAATCTTATATATTTAGATATTTAAATAAATGAACGTTAAATCTAAAAGTACATTTAATATAATTTTTAATAATTATAGTTTCGTCACCCTATGTATATATAAATTAATAATAATTTTAATTCAAAAAATATGAATTTGACCGTATAATTTTTATACCACGTGTCACTTTATGCGAAAACTTTTTCCAACCTCTCCTGTGCAGATTACACAAATGCATACAATACATTAATTCTCCAACTCATTCCCTTCCATTTTCAGGGAAAAGAGGAAAACACAATTTTCCTCATTCCTTTGAATTTAATAAATTCCCTGTCGTTTTCAATTATCTTTCTCACAAAAAAAATCTATGCATTGATAATATTTCTCTAAACCAGAAGCCACAACAGGGGAATATTCTGGTAATGAATTCTAATAATTATCTTGCTCTAAATTTAATTAAGTATGCATATATGTGTATATGTTTATCATGAAATTTGTTAATGCGATTTTGAAAGTTGTAATGTAAACTTAGTTAATTATCTTAATTTCTCTTGCATTTTATGCATTTGTTTTGAATTATTTAAATTCTGAAGATGGTAATTTTTATATAATGGGTTCATTATATATGCTGGAATTGATTAATCATCCATCCATCTATTTCCTTTTCTTCTTTTTTTTTTTTTTTTTTGGGTATGTAATGTTGGATTGTATATGCGTTATTATATTGTTCTTTGGCTTGATCAGGTATGCAAGCAGCTGTTATAAAGGTAAGTTTTGTACCTTCTTATTTCTTTGTTTGCTACGTCATGTGCTCTTTTGATTTTTCCTAATCTGATTACATTCACCTTCTTCAACTTCTGATTAATTTTTGAGAAAAAATGTAAATACACTATATATCTTAGAGAATATATCATGAAAATCATATTATATTATAACACAAAGCGATGTCATTTTGCATAAAAAAAAATAAAAAAATTATCAAAATAATTGCATTTTATTTAAAATGTTGATCTAGCAATACACAATATGACGTGGCTAACATTAGAATTAATGTTATTTTCCTCAGTATTATTATCACATGTTCATTTGTTCCCAAAATTTCAGTCTTTATAGGGGATGGGTGTCAGCTTTAGATTCTGGGATGATTGTGTTGATCGTCGGGACCTGGAGGAAATGTGGATGGATCCTAAAGTGAAAACTGAATGGATTAACGCTGGAGAGACTCAAGAATCCAAAGTTCACCTCTCACGCGATCCTGATGGTCAACCTTATCTTACACAAACTGAAATGAAGGTAGAGCTATGTTCTAGTCACAATCATTCCGCAAAGCATCCTTGTCTAGGTTAAATTCTTGATATAGTAATGTTACATCTCCATTGACATACCTGAGTGGAGGTCTATGGGAACTGAGTTTTCCTTTATGAAAGCATTATAATTCTGTTTTAAGAAGTTCTGAGATTTTATTTCAGTTACGAGCTTTCATTACTTAACAAGGTAAAACAGTGACAGTGAAAGCTTTCTAGCTTGTGGCATTCTTAATTTGGATTTTGGATTCTTTTGGATAAGCATCTACTTTTGAATATATCCTCACTATAGTTTGCATCTTATGATCACTTTTCAGGCCGTAGCTGGGATAATTGTTGGCAGGCATTTTGTTTCACAAATAGATTCGGTATGTTTTTGTATAATTGGACTATTCACCATCTCAGTTTTCATCAGCAAAATATGGAATGTTACACTGAGTTTGCCAACTTTGGCATCCTTTCCATGTTCTCAGGATATGCTATGTGCTATTGCTGAACTTGAAAGTGATAGGAAGCTCCTCTCGATGCGGTACAACAAAAAGAAGAAAGAAACCACAGTGGGTATTATGCTAATTTTACCAGACACCGCAGAGTGGCTTGTCAGGTACTTAGTACTCCCTCGGTCTAACTTATATTGTCTTAATCTCTTTTTTGGTTTGTCCAAATTCATTTGTCCTCTTTTCTTTTTTTTTTTATACTATTTTTAGTTATATTTTTCCTGTACTATCCACATTCTTTTTATTGAAAATGATAAAAAAAAAATCTTGAAAATGCAAGAATCATTACTCCACTCAACTATATCTTTCTATTTAGTTTCTCTTTCTACCTACTTCCTTTATATTTGATGAAGGGTATTTTAGAGAATTTAATCTATTTCTAAATAGGTGTGTATTTTCTAATTAGGACAATATAAGTTGGTTAGAGAGAGTATATCTTATAGTTTTATTAAAGGGTATAAATTTGGTCATCACTGCATACATTATCTTTTTATTTCTTATTGTTTTCGAATGGTGGTAAATTGACTTAAAACAATAACTTTCCTGCAGAGATTTGGGGCAGAATGCATATCAAGTTGATGGGGACTCAAAGATTCTTTACAAGCCTTTTGTAAATGTATATTTTGCTGCTGCTTACCTCAAGTGGTTGTCAATGTACGATCAAAAGTAAGTCAAAAGAAATATTTTTGGGTGCCTTTCATATTTAGTAGCTTCTTTTGTGGCTAATTAAATCAAGTTGAATGTCGTTGAATCTGAATTCTAACAATACACTTATCCACAGAGAGAGAAGTGAAGAATTCATGGTGAGGGCATACAAAGGTGGGGCAAAGAAGGCAACTCATAAATCAACTTTACAATTCTGGAAACATTATCTTTCTGTTAAGGAAAGTCTTCCATCCAGGTTATTGCTTACACTCCATAATGTTAGGCTTTCATTTTACATAAAGTGAAAAGTGATGCTATGTAGTGCACTTGGTTAACCCTGGACAGTATTGAAACAATTCTGCAGGACATGTATGTGGATAGTGGACCAATATAATGTATACACATGGCTTAAAGATGATGAAATGTCATTTACTGAGCCACTTTGAGTCAGTTCAAAAGTTACTCCCTCCCTTCTACAGAAGAGTCTCATTTCTTGTCTTTTTTTTTGGTCCACAAAAGGAGCTCCATTCTCATTGATGATAGTACACAATCACAGTCACAACTTCATCAGCATGTTGTTACAACTAAACCAAGCACTTATTGTATTTAGGGTTAAACATGGAAGGATATTATATTATTAATATTCGAAATCTTTCAAATGATACTCTTTTTGTGCAATGGATGGGGTACCATTTTAACACTCTATAAGTCTATAGCATATAGAGTTGCTGACATATATTAATATGTATGTAATGTTAATGACATGGCATGTCAAATGACCGATTAATGAATGTGCAATGTTAAATTAGTATGATTTTGTTGAGAATGTTCTTATCCTTCAATTTTTTTAGTAACTTCCATTTTAGGTGAAAGATTATATCTATGGAATGGAATTATGGATTGATAAATAGTTTTGCAATAAAGGGCGTCTGAACTCGCAAACCATAGAAATTAATGCGTTTTGTATTAAGATTCTCATGGAATCACTAATTTGTTTTATAATGTGGGATCATTATGATGGATCTATTCATCAGTTTATTACCTTACATGTGAACATGAAATTGTTTACACTTGTTTCATCGGAATTCTGATTTTGTATGGAACATAACCTT
Source organism: Pittosporum tobira (assembly GCA_032359685.1). NCBI lineage: Eukaryota > Viridiplantae > Streptophyta > Magnoliopsida > Apiales > Pittosporaceae > Pittosporum > Pittosporum tobira. Next base: position 4,230 of record JAUMHB010112234.1, read on the forward strand.
TTGTGCAGAAAAGTTTTTGGAGTTGGTCCTATGTCGGGTGGTCCTTCTGCAACTCCGGCTTCACATGTGAAAGGTGCTTTCTTGATCTCTTCAAGGCTTCCTGTAGTGCATTCATGTAGCTTCTCTAGTTCTACACATGCATTTTACATATCTTTTATTGTAACTCCTGTTGGAGGATTACTTCTAAAAAATAAAAAAAAAAAATCTTACAAATAAAATAAAATTAAATTTCTTATCAAAATTTTTGATGCTGATTGGGAAATTTGTATCTCCTCATGCGCCTGTAAGTATTTGACGTATAGAGGATGACTAGTTAATTTTTACATGTTTGAGCAGGCAGTGCTGAGATAACATGGGATTCCAGGACTTCTCCAGAAGACATGGAGGAGATGTGGAATAATCCAAATGTTTGTAAAGAGTGGACTAAATGTGGAGAAAAGCGTGGAAATGTTCGAGTTTCTCATGATACAAATCAGAGGCCCTGTCTTTCTCGGGTTGAACTGAGGGTGTGATAAATTAAGCATGAGTTTTTCAACTTTTACAGTGATATGTCTGTTAGTTTTAACAGATCTGTTTTGTGATTCCTCATTTATCCTTGTTCACTGCTAGATGATTATCGAATATACGAAATCACAAATATTGGCTTCTATCTGCAGGGAGTTGCAGATATTATTGTTTCAAAACACTTCAGTACAAAGGGAGTGCAACCTGTAAGTATGAAATCTTGTACTAATAGTTAAGGATTTATAACTTGTAAATGAGTTACGTATCTGTACCTCTTATATTTAGCTTATTTACTCTGCTCCCCTTTCGACAGACAGTTTTGTGTGCTATTAGTGAGATCATTAGCATGCGTAACTTGAATGGGATTGGACAGCGCACTGGACTAATGGGAATCGACTACCCCACAGCTCAATGGCTCTACAAGTATGTAAGGGCTATTTATTGAAATTAATATTTACAAAAAAATAAACAAGACTAAATATTTACACCTTGTGTTTCTTGACTTCTATATTTATGGAACTGAGATTTCTAAACTGAAAATACTTATTATGATAATTACATTGTCATTTCATCATCATTTAAATTAAGCGTTCACTATTTTTGTGTAAATACTGAATGAAAAGATGTATGTGCTAATATCCTAAATGTGACTCATTTTGTGGAACGGATGGAGGAGTACATGAATGCTGACATGTGTGTGAATTTTTTTGAATCCGATGCCCAGGGACTTGGGTTACAAGGCATACACAGTGGAGTCTGTGGAGGATCTTACCAAGCCTTTCGTTTCCATGTACTTTGGTGCAGCCTATATGGCTTGGCTAGCAAATTATGAAGAAAGGTCGGTTTTTCCGTCATGTTATTTTATATATATGAAAATATTGTAGGGTGTTTTTGGAAGTGGACTCTTATTCATTTGGTGCCACAATCAGGGAAAGGACTCCCCAGTTCATTGTTCAGGCTTATCTTGGCGGACCACACAGCGTAAACCTTCAGGAGACGGGTCCGCAGTGGCTTAAATTTGAAGAAGCATTAAGCCATTATGAAGACTTAAAGAAGTAAGTAATTAACACTATTGCATATATAGTACTGTATAGGTTTCTATGCTAATCCATATGAAATTACAAATAAGCGCTTATTTTTGTAGAGAACAATGGGGCTGTAATATATTATGAGCTGACACGAGTCACAATTTACTCGATGCATGCTGATCAACCTCCGTTCTTTCGGTGACACAGAACTCGGCTGCCATTATGTGTAATAGTTCATTTTGTGTGCCTCATTTGACTCAAATTTATCAATTATAGGTTGCTAATTCGAGTTAGGCAGGAGAAGCTATACATGATTGTAGCCACACGAAGATGGTGGCTAGTCAATTGTTTTCTAACACTGTTTCTAATGGCGATCTTTTGTAACATATGTTAAATGAGGAGTATTATTATGTTATCTATTAATCATCAAATGCAGTTTGATTGGTTCCCTGCCGTCTTTGAATCCCTTGATTTCTATGTATGACCTTGACTTGCGTGTGTTGCATTTTGCCATAAATATATGCTAGGGTTGTGAGATGAGCCGAGACGAGCCTTCATGAACAAACTCAAGCTTGGCTCGTTAAGGTAAACAGAATTTTTTTTGTAGTTCAATCTTGTTACTACTTATTTATATTAAGGAAATAATAGTGTTAGAAGAATTTGTCAAACTAAACGAATTTTTTTTCTTTAAATTTAGTTCGTTAAATTAAACGAGTTTCTATCGAATTTGAGTTCAACTTTAAATGGGCTTTAAATTTACCAAATTCGAGCTTTGAAAGCTTGGTTCATCACCTATTTCCCCTCTGTCAGCTTCTTGTGATGATGGTAGAGAATGGATCGCTTTAGGCATGGTACTTGGTCCTTTTGGGTATAGTATTGGGCTTTTGAGAACCTTCCGTAATACAGTTTGTCGCCACGTTGAAATTATTCTCGAAGCAAATAAACAAAGCCCATAACCCAATAACTGCACCAATTTTTTGGACAGATGGTTTGGTACATATTTTTGGTAATAAACAAATGTTGGACACTACTTATATATGAAAAATAACAAAGACATTGAAAATTCCCTCTAACATGTATTTTTATCCGTTAAAGTTTTAAGAATCCCGTTTTAACGTTTAAATAGATTTCTCTTCTATTGTGACACGAAAGAACCCCTTAACATAGAATTTTGTAAATCAAATTTGAGACAAATTATTAATGAAATGTAATTTATAGAAGAAAAAAATGTATGCCAATGGAGTAATTTTTGTATGCATCACGCCACAAAGTCATAAGTCAAATAAATGTCAATGAATTATGAGGCAACGCAAAGCGCAAATAGCTTAAAAAATAGTATTTATATTTTATTTTTTGCTAAAATAATAAATAAGATATTTTTAGTAATTAAATTTATATGTTTTTAAATTATAGAATTAATAATTTATTGACAATAAATTTAAAATTAAACATTAATCAAATAAATTAAATAATGATAAGCAACATTTATGGGAAAAAAAAAAAACGGAAGATACAATGTGATATATATTACAGTATCACTATTTTTAACAAAATGATATCATTTGGTTACATATTTTTGACAAAATTATGTTGTTTTGTCTACAAATGTTGATCTTACAACTTTATAAGATATAATACAGTGTCTTTACCATAACTACAAATAAAATTATTGAAAACTCTTATGAAATTGGTAGAAGAAGCAAAATTCTCCCGCCATCCCAGGGGAGAGCAAAAAACCCAATGAACATGCAAAATCGTTTCGAATCCGCAAAATCTGCACTAATGGTTTTAGGTTTGCGTGTGGTAAATAAATAAAAATTGATAAATATATGGTTATGGGTGTGAGTTTGAATAAAACCCACACCAAGGAATCCGTACTCGCACCAATAATTGTCATATATACATATATTATATATGTGAATAATTTTATGTCTATATATAGTTGTGTACTTGTTGATATTGTTGATAAAAATTTAATTTTTTTTCTTTCATGTCTAAAAAAATTAAATATTAGTTTAGCTTGTATTTCATTGATTCTCTCTCAATTTTTTTTGTGAATTTATTTTCAATATTTAGTATAATTGTTAAGAGTTAAATGGTCACGACAAATACATTTTATTTTTTGTGGTTATGCATGCTATTTGTTTAATTGATTAAATGGAGTTCCACTTCGTTCTGATGTAAAAAATTGTATGGTTTAATTATAAGGCACTAAAGCTTGCATGTTAAATATGATAAATGATATAATGAAACTTAAATAAAATATACTACCATAAATTATAATTTTGCACGAGTTGTCAAATGTATTAACAATTTGGTCATATCAATAAACTCATAAACCGCACAAATTCACACAAAAATTGCATTAATAAAATATGCACCAATCCGTAAGTAATGAGTTGAGTTTGGTTACTAGGACTCTTCAAACTCGTACTACAATTTTAGGCTCAGGTTGATACAAGAAAAACTTGTTCTATAAAATATTTTCTAATAAAATATTTTATGAGAAAATAGTTTTTGATAAAATGACTTATTTTCTGATTTTTGATGTCAAGTTAAAAATGAGGCTGAAAATGTATTTTTATATTTGGTTTTTGAAATAAAATTAACAATTATGTTATTACAAATTAATATAAGTATATTTTAATTTTTTGAATAACATAAATTAAGTTTTTACAATGAAAACTTTTATTTATTTGTATGTATATAAAAACTTAACATATGATCTAACAATAAGAATGTTCATTATTTATAGGAAATTTATTAATAACATAGTGGTTTAAAAAAATTTTAAGAATAAGAAAATTTAAAATTTAGGAAGCATATGTGTATATATAATTCAATACAAAAATACTAATTATACTTATATTGTGAAAATAAAAATAAATGTATTTGTTTTAAAAATAAAATAAATAAATAAATGATAAGAATGATTAAATAAAAGTGTTACGAATAATGACAGAAAGAAACAACACTAATATCACTTTTCGGAAAATGACTTACGAATTTAAATCCGTAAGTCGTTTTCCTGAAATAAAAAATAGATTTTTCATTAACTGAAAAATAATTTTCTATTAACTGAATTTTTTATATCATATTAAAATCTGAAAAATATTTTTTAAAAAATAAATTTATTGTAACAAATGGAGCCTTAAGTACAAATATAACTTAAACCCGCACCAACTCACGTCATGCTCTCTTCTACTCCATCATATAAAAACTAATTTTGTTTAAAAATTTTGTTGTCATTAACCAAATTTTGAATTAATAACTAAATCTGTATATTTAAATTTTCAAACACACATATATTGAAATTCGTATTATATTTGTGTACCGAGCATGCCCCCAAATAGAATTATTAAAAACTCTTATAAAATTAGTTGAATAAGCAAAATACTCCTTTCGTTTCATAAATACGGGTTAATTTAATTTTTTTTGTTAGTCTTATCTTTTATATATACAAACAAGTATACTAATTTTAATTTAAATGTAATTAATTTAATTAATTAAGTTATATTAAATTATATTAATTTTTACAGTATTAGATAAAAGGAGCACGTAGCAATAATCTCACCTGAACGTTTGAGTTTATTTATTTGTTTGTTTTGCGTGCACCACGCCTCGAAGTCAGAAGCCAAATAAATGTAATGGCAGTCGGGAACATATTTCAAAGACGACTAGGGGTAAAGTAGGAATTCCAGTAAGACTTTCTCTGGTTGACTAAAATTTAGCTGCGTAAAAAATATGTCGGCAGAGAGTTTCGGAAAGAACGATAAAGCTTGTGAATTGTTTGGCGAAAAAGGAGACAAAAAGAGCAAGAAAGGACATGCATCTGTTTGAGCTTTTGCCACTGTTAATTTAATCGAGTTAACGGTAAGTATTGCCCTTTCCCTGTACAGAAATTTCTGTTGATTGATATCATTTGAGGAGGTAGTTATGATTTTATGAGGTTAATTTATTTGATTATTACTGTTCTAGATTTCTTAAATTTCATACAATGGGTTTTTTCTTGCTGTGATATTAAAGTACTCCAATTTTTTAATATCTCAGTTGATTGAATTATTGGGAATGTGGAGAAAGCTGAGTTTTTTTTTGCAGGTGTTGGAGATATTAGCTTATAAATTGAGTTTTTTTTAAAGTTTTAATGCTCATTACGTACATATGAAAATACTTGTTGATCTTGAAATGGTGTTATAGCCAGAACTTAAGTTGAGCCACAAACTAGTACGAATCTTATTCCAAGAAATCGGGTAGAAGTCTTTGTTCATCTAATTTCCTTGGAAGCAGAAGGGCCACTGTAAAAAGTAGGCATTTTGAATATGAAAAGCCGGAAATCTAGGCAAGTTTAACAGTGAAAGTGACTCGAAATGGCACCAGAGGATGGTGTAATTGTTTATTTTGATTGACCATATTTGTGATTTAATTTTTGGAGGAAATATGGGATGTCTTAACTCTTAAATAAGAACCAAGGCTGCTACTTCCAGTCTTGTTTGCAGATGGATTTCGTGCCAGCTTGTTTATTAAAAGCTATGGTTTGAAATAAATAGAATTTATTTCTTGAATTTCTTGCAAGTGAGGGAAAAAAGCCAACTTTCAGGGTTTAGATGGAGATGTTACGTAGAATGTGTTACAAAGTGGAAACATTAGTTTTAATTTTCTTGGTAATTTGGAAATATGGAGTATGAATTTTCTGTGCTATTGAAGAGGAATTTATGTTCATAACATTTAAAAAAATTGTTAATAATTGTGCACAACTGTGCTGTAAATCTGTTATAGATGAGGAACCACCCGAATATGTTTGTGTATATATGACTAGACGAGGAACACAAAGATTTGAGATCAGAAGCTCATTAATGCTTTATGAGATTCTGAGAGCTTTACTTGGGTTTGATCGATAGATTCGCACCATGGGAAGAATTTGAGACCAGTGAATAATTCATATGTGTCAAACCTTTCTTCACCTTAAATTTAAATTTAAAAAAAGAAAAGAAAAGGGAAAGTCGATTAGTAAGAATCAGAAGCAAGATCCTTCTCAACTTGTGCTGCTTTATGTACACTAAAGAAGAGATGTGGCTGTTTCTCCTTTGTCATTTGTCTGTTCTCTATGTCCTGCACTTCTTTTTACTCATCTACTGAGGTTAGAAAATGATAGTCTTGTATTTCCTTACTTCTAGATGATTTTGACTTCCTCAATATTATAACTTCTATGGGTCCATTCTCAAGTTGGTTTACTACCCCCACTTTGAGTGCTTTGTAAAAATGGTATCTATGGTCGTCTAAGCTGTTATCAAGACTTCCAAATTGTAATCTCTTTAGAGTGAAAGATGCAAGAGATCAACAACAGTTCTTCCTGAGCACCAAGTAAAATTCCATAGCTCATTAGTCCGGAATTAAATGTCGCACTTAAAGTACACAATTTTAAGAAAATATCATTTATATTCTATTTCCAAATTTTTATACGTATTAATTAATACATGCAACATGTATTTGTTGGGTAACTTTTTCTATCAATTGTTTGTGTTCTGTTGTATTAATGCTCATTGAGAAGTGTATGGCCGTGTCTTTTTTTCTTTGACGTTAATTAGCGTAGTACTAGAAAGAGTTCCCTAGATAATGATAATCTCCTTTTTTTTCTCCATATATATCATCACAGAAGCAAATTTTAAGGATTATTTCCATAATATTTCAGTAATTATTAATAGCTAATACCAACAAACTTCCTTGCTAATTTCAGCAATTACTTTCAGTTAAAACAAGTAGGTCTAGTTAACCGGCTAATCTTGAAATGTGAAGTTTGACATTTAATTTGGCGTGGAAAGTATATACATGCAAATATATAATACATATGAACATGCACTTGCACATACGAAGACTGATAAAAAAAAAATGGTGTGAAAAAAACAATAGGATACGTCTATTTTTATCTCTACTTTTCTTGAGATTTGTTATATGTGATTGATTTCGTTTATGCTGTTTTGGTGTCAGATACATAAGCTTTAAGCTTTGAAGGTTCCGGGCTTATTTATACCATGTTCTATTAAACTGACAATCCTCGCGGTCTGAGATATCCGATTTCCAGTGTGGAGATGACCTTATTGTCGTCAACTTATGATTACGTCCTAAACTTTTTTTTAACATGATACCTTTAGAAATGTGTTTTTCCCATATGGCTTTCGTACCCTACTCATGGTACTACGGCATCGACATTTGCCCCCATTGAAGTGGTATGAAGAAGTGGAAAAGTCAACAGTTGTGAGATGGAACATTCGAAGAACTATAAGCATATTTCATACAGTAACATAGAACCTGAGAATGGAGAATTTGGACATACATCTCGGGGATATACGGTGCACCAAACAGGCCGCATGAATTCCATTGTGAGACCTTCGGAGTTCATTCATCCAGAAGTCAAGCCTGTACTTAATTACTCTATACAGACAGGTGAGGAGTTTGCTCTCGAATTTATGCGTGATCGGGTGAATCCAAGGCAGCCATTTGTTCCATTTGCTGCTGCTGATTCCGAAAGTGGGCCAGATGTTTCCATGCTTACTCTTGTAGAGAAGGGCTCGAAAGATATTGAGCAGAAGAGCTCTCCATCAGGGTATAATAATAAGCGGACAGTTATTCTCGAGTATACCTCTTCTGGAGCATCTGATGGCCCACTAACGAAAATTAAGATTCTTTGCAGCTTTGGGGGTAAAATCCTACCTCGGCCAGGTGATGGGAAGCTGAGATATGTTGGAGGAGAAACACGAATTATTCGTATAAGAAAGGATATATCTTGGCAGGAGATATGGCAGAAAGCTGTAGCAATCTATAGCCAAACTCATGCGATCAAATATCAGCTTCCCGGGGAGGATCTTGATGCTTTAGTTTCTGTATCTTCGGATGAGGATTTACAGAATATGATGGAGGAGTGTAATGTACTGGGTGGTGACGGAGAAGGATCAAAGAAACTTAGGATGTTTCTATTCTCGTTGAGCGACTTAGATGATACACATTTTAGTTTAGTCAATTCTAGTGATGATTCTGAAGTTCAGTACGTAGTTGCCGTCAATGGAATGGATATGGGATCAAGAAGCGAGTCAACTCTCCATGGTCTAGTCAGCTCTTCGTCAAAAAAATTGGATGAGTTGGATGGGCAGAATGTTGAGAGGGAAGCAAGTAGAGTAACAAGTGAATTTTCTGGAATTATTCCTTCACCTTTGACCAACTTTAATGCTGTCTCGTCATCGGCAACTCAATCTTCTCAACCACATCTACAAAATTCTTCCACTGCTCATGAAACCGACTCACAATCATATCAAGATGAGGGTTCCAGCAAGCAAGCAAACGAACATGAAAATAGTCAGCCCATGGGAAGTGATATTGATCATTTTCCTGTTGCGAGGCAATCAATTGTCATACCAACAGCCGAGATAAAATTACCTTTAAAACCTACAAAGAATGAGGGCAGACACATGGAATCTGTGCAGGCCTCTTTACCTGTTGTTAAGATTAATCCAGCAAAAGTTCCCAAGCCAAAGGACAATGAGTTGTACACATCTAGCAGTACCATTGCTCCCAAACCACCCAACTCAGAGTCTGATCTAATTGATTTGAGCTATCTTGAGCCTCCTAAACCTCCTCAGAGTCTCTTTCGCTCCGAGCGATATCCTCGAGAACAGGCGGAGTTGCTAAACCGGTTAACCAAGTCGGATGATTCTCTTGGTTCTCAGTTACTTGTAACTCATTCTCGTTCTGATATTGCTCAACAGGAATCTATGAAAGAATCTGTTGATAATTCGCACAATGATAAATTGGCTCCCAAGGTTAGCGATCCTCGAATCAGTGATAATGGGCTTACAAACTTTCAAACTTTGAAGGACGCAGCACAGGCCCGTGTGAATGACGAGGATAATCAAACTGAAAATCATGTTGTTAAGCCTGGGTATGAGATAACTTCCGGCAAAGATAACATGAACAGGTCCCAGGTTGATGAAACTACAGAAGTTAATCACCATGAGGATCCTGCATCTAGTCTTCCAGACTTTCCTTGGGGTGATATGGCTGGAAGTGAAATCAGTGTTAATGACACTCTGGATAATTCTCAACCCTCTTCTAGTGTTTCCAGACCAGAACGGGGAGACATCTCTATTGATATCAATGACCGATTTCCTCGTGATTTCCTTTCTGATATATTTTCAAAAGCTATGCTTTCTGAGGATTCTTCTGGTATTCCACTGCAAAAAGATGGAGCTCTGAGCATGAACATAGCCAACCATGAGCCTAAGCACTGGTCGTTTTTCCAGAAATTAGTTGCACGGGATGAGTTTGTTCAAAAGGATGTTTCTCTTGTTGACCAAGATCATCTTAACTTTTCATCTAGACTCTCAAAAGTGAAAGAAGAAGTTTCCGATAATAGTTTTGGTGAAGATAATCAGAAAGAATTACCTGGTACAATTGGAGATTCCACCAAAGCTTTTGTTTCTGATTATAATCCTTCTCTGGTGAATGGCAGTGATGTTATGCAGTTTGATGATTTTGCAGAAAATGTAAGAATACCAGACTCTGACTACGAGGTATATTTTCTTTTCGGTGATTTAATGTAGAATCCCTTTTCCATGGATATATGCATTTTTGTAGAAACGTTCGTAATTGCTTAGTTGTTTGTAGGATGGGATCAGGAACGTTGGCTTACCTCCTTTGGATTCGTCTTTGGATGATTTTGATATCAACTCTTTGCAGGTATAATGCAGTATTTGCTTTATTAATACATGTCAGTCAAATGTACACAACATTTTCTGTCGAGTCTTTAAATATTTGAGTCCAGTTTATTTATCAAAAAAATAATATTAAAATTATAAGCTTCGGTTCTTTTCCTATGAAGGTTAAAAGCTAAATGCCAACTATACATTAATAGAAGTTCCCTTCTGACAATAAAATGCATGCTATGTTGGTATCTAGTTAGTTTTGCTCAGACTGTTTTGAAACGTTTTAGGTCTTATTGTGATATCAGTTTGATTTCCTTTGGAGAGAAAATCCATTTACACTTGTCAAATAATGATTTCAAAAAATAAAAAAAATCTATTTATCACTTATGTGGTTGGCTGGCTCTGCAGATCATAAAGAATGAAGACCTTGAGGAACTAAGGGAACTTGGTGCTGGCACATTTGGAACAGTGTATCATGGAAAATGGAGAGGAACGGATGTGGCCATTAAGCGAATAAAGAAGAGCTGTTTTGCTGGCCGATCATCAGAGCAAGAGAGATTGGTATATGTTTCTTCACGTCTGGTACCAGAATTGCGTAATTCTGTGGGAATTATATCATGGATATAAATTGACTTATACCTAGTAAATTGTTAATCTGAACAAGACAATAGCAACTGACTACTAGAAAAGTAATGGAATGTATAGATCACTATATTTTCTGCTCCGTTGAGAAGTTGATTGGTATTCTTTTGATTCTCTTTTAATACTCTTGCCATTTTTAGACCATAGAGTTCTGGCGGGAAACTGAAATTCTGTCAAAGCTTCACCATCCAAACGTGGTGGCATTTTATGGTGTGGTGCAAGATGGACCAGGGGGAACATTAGCCACTGTGGCAGAGTACATGGTCGATGGTTCTTTACGGCGTGTTTTACTTCGCAAAGACAAGTAAGCTTCTCAAGTTAGGGTTTCTAATCTTTTTTCTCATGTTCCAAACTAATATTTACCAAACCTTTGGGAATTTTACACATAGTAACAGCAGTACTGCTAGTTTGAGACACACAATCAAGTTTTTTAACCCGGTATCTGAAAATTCTTAGTTCTTTCTATTTGGTTAAAGGAATTCAATTCCACGACCCCACCACCAACCTGAACAACAAAACACGTCCATTTCTTCTTTAGCATACTTATTCATCCTCTTGTTTCCAATTTCCAGACCTCTTGATCATCGGAGGAAACTCATAATTGCCATGGATGCAGCCTTTGGAATGGAATATTTACATTCGAAAAACATTGTGCATTTTGATTTGAAATGTGACAACTTATTGGTGAACTTGAAAGATCCTTCTCGACCCATTTGCAAGGTTCTTCTAATGGATTTATTAATTATAAATTTCCCTTTGATGGATATTGGTATCATAGTATCATCAGTGATTGTTCTAGTATATATCATGATTTTGAAAAGCATAGGCTCAAGTCACTCAATATTTGTTATGGGCTCAAGTCATTCAATATTTGTTCATTATATCATGCTCCTTTTCAGGTTACTGATTTTGGCTTGTCAAAAATTAAGCGAAACACCTTGGTTTCCGGTGGGGTTAGGGGAACTCTACCTTGGATGGCTCCGGAGCTGCTGAACGGAAGTAGCAATAAAGTTTCTGAGAAGGTATGATGTCACCATAGCGTACAGATAACATTTGTGTAGAACTTGGAAATTAGAATAATGGATGAGAAATGACGAAATGGTAAGTATTTCTTGACTTCTGAGATGGAAAGCTGGGCTTCGGCTTTCAAAGTCTCATGATAATCATAAATCACTCTGTATATTCCATTATTCAGTTTGGCCAAACACCCCGTCAAAACCCCAAAAAGCAAGCAAACGCAAAAAGCAAGACAGGAAGGGCCACTACAAGTGTGATTTTACAGTTGTTTCTTTCCCTATTCTCTCTTTTACGTAAATTTTCAGAACATGTCCACTGAGTTCAATACTTTGATCTTCTAGAAAGTAGGGAACTGAAGTTTTAGATTGTTTATAATGAAGGAAATAGGACACTAAGTCCCATTTTTTTTTTTACTTATTATTTTCCTGATTTGTTCCGTGAACTTCCGACCCTATTCACTGGTTATATTTTCCTTTTATAATTAAACAGGTTGATGTGTTCTCCTTTGGTATTGTCTTATGGGAGATTCTCACTGGTGAGGAGCCATATGCAAACATGCACTATGGTGCAATCATTGGTGCGATTTCTTGTCCTTGTCTACTTTTTGGACTCAGTCAAAGTGGAATTTGATTAGTTGTTCTAGAACTGCGAGATAAAACCAATAAGACAAAATAATTGCTATCATTTTTATGATTGCTCATATTGACCGACTGTAGTAATGGAAAAGGTTTTCTAAGTCAGATGCTAATATAAATTGACACCAACAAACGTCAGCTACTTAATTTGATACGCTTTGTTTGCCTTAGTGATTATCAATGTGATTAGAGAACTTGGTGATTATCAAAGCGATTTAAAGACATGAGAAATTTTCTGAAAATGTGTTTGAACAATTTTATACTCAGGTCGTCAGTTGACAGAATATTTATAATAAAGTAACTCTAAGATTAATATTTAAGTGATGTCTATATATATAGTGATAGGAAACAAAGTTGATGATATGTACGATTTTTTATGTGATTGGGTCATAATATATGGTTTGTAGAAAACTAGGAACATGATATGATTCTGAATATGTATGTATTGTGTAAACTATGAACGGAATAACTTCTTATGTTGAACTTTTGCTTGGATTTGGATTACATGGGTTTTACATGGACCTACTTGTGGTCCTCTCGTATAGTTTATAATACTATTTATGTTTTTCATTCAGGAGGAATTGTTAGCAACACATTGAGGCCAGCTATTCCAAGCAACTGCGATTCTGAATGGAAAAGACTGATGGAGCAGTGTTGGGCTCCCAATCCCGTGGTCAGGCCATCCTTCACCGAAATCACCAACTGCCTACGTGTCATGGCTGCGGCTTGCCAAACCCGAGCCCAGGTTCACAAGGCATCTAGCTAGCTAGTGGTTTATTAATATATCTTTCTGCTGTTTTGTGTTGGCTAATGCAATTAATATATATATACACATTCAATTGTAGTATGTGAAGATTGTGCATTATGTATTAGTGACAGGGAGGATTACATCTCGTTTTGTTCTTGAGATAAAAGGGTAACCTTTTCTTTGCATGCGCCAAAATCTAATGAAAATGTTTCGGGTTATAGAAGTCCATTTTTATTGCAATTGTCATTGATTTGGTGTAACTTAACCATGACATGTCTCATTCAGCTGAGTCTAAACAAAAGTTAGCTTAGTAGAAGTTTGTATGTTCTGATGCTATCTATATATATTTGTGCGGAAAGAGTGACATTAGATGTAAGCCCATGATTCTCATCTTATACTACTTCAGAAGAATGTAGAATTTTTCTGTGGGTTCGTAGTTCGTACTAAGTACCAGGCCCGATTTATATATTGATGCTTAAAAGTGGTGTATTAATCAAAACTAGTTACCAATAGAAGTTGGGGCCGAGTGGAAAGAATTCGGTCAAAAAACGATATTAGGTGAGTTTTCCTTTATGGGTCCGATGGAAACTGGATCCTTGGATCTCAAATGGGATATCAAGGAACCAAAAAAGTCAAATCAAATCAAAACTAGTTTAAAAATTATTTAAAATTAAAACAAAAATATTTGTGGAAATATTAAAAATTTAATTTATTTAAAAATATAATCATTCATCACAATTAATTAATAAAAATATCAATCAAACTCCAATTATGATTTTTTTTTTTATAAAATGCTTAATAATAGTTATGTAATAAATATTAAGAATGCATATATATACTTAATATAGAGTTATTAATAATATAGTTTTTGAGTAGTCGTAAATTATTGAGTTATCTTAGAGAGTTTTATTTTGTGAAAATTAAACCTAAGAGTCTAAAATTATTAGAATATCTAAGAGAACTTTATTCGTTATTGTATTTATATATTAACAAGTTAGAGAGCCTCTGCTTTGCATGGACTAGATCTGATTTTATTTATTTATAACTAAAAATAAAGTTTATTTTATATTTTCGTTCATATATTTAAAATTAACACAAAAATATTTGTGTACATATTAAAATTTAATCTCTTACCATAATTGAGTAGTAAAAATCTCAATCAAATTCAAAATATGATTTTTTTTAATAAAATATTTAATAACATTTATAACTAGTATTAAAAATGCATATACACGTGTGTATGTATGTGTAATATCTTATTCATATGCTATCAAATAAATTTTTAACAAAAAAACTTAATAGCTATTTGATTTTAAAGACATAAAATTATATTATTTGATATATTGCTTATTTATTTTTCATTCACTATTTTATTTAAGTTAGAACTCCTTACTTTTATAGAATTATAGTTTTTGTTTACTTTTAAAACTTGGACTCTCGTAGTTGTCTATATTTATACACACACACAAACATTAATTCATGAGAATGATTGATTTGATTGATTTTTGAACTAATGCATATTTCTTACTTTAGTTGTATATAGGAATTTTAATATTTTAAAAATTTTACGTAGTTAAATATAAATGTTAGAATTTATGAAAGTATTTACTTTTTAACAAAGTTCACTAATATATTGATGTAGATAAATAGACATATAATAGTAGTAATTAAGAACCTTTCACTGATAAATAAATTCGATAAATTAATTTAAAAAATAAATCAGGTAAATATGGCATTTTTAATTAATATTTTTTTTCTTTTTTGAAAAGGCTTAATATTTAAATTTTAGTGGATTAACATAATTGGACTATATGAAGGATTTATTATGTGACAATGAATGAAATAGTCCAAATGCCATGTCGATAGTAATTATTTTTTATAATCAAAATTATACCCAAAAATAAGGTTAATTTTTTTAATTTAATCTCATTAAGGAAAAAAGCTATATAAACTAACATGTAGTATCAATAAAAATAATAATAACAAATAAAGTTCACACTATGATAGTAAATTCATAAAAGGTTCATGATTATAAAATATTAAATTTGGAAGTATCAAAAATGAATCATAAGTTATCTAATTAACTAATAATTTTATATAAAATTAATGACTATTCCCTTATTCTTTTGAATATATGGCTTTTTAAAAATTGTGATGACATATGCACACTATAAGTTCATAATAATACATTACTATATTTTTGTAAATATTATATTATTAAATTACATTATACAATTTCTTAATAAATTTAGGATGTGCATTTATCAACATCTTAAAAAATTTGAAGGAGTTAATATATTTAATAAATTGAGACTTTATATCTCTTATTATTTTAATTCTGGTTCAGTTTTTTAGTTTGACTGTAATACTTTAAATTGTAAAGATAATAATTTATTTATTTATTGATAAAAATCCAATACTCAGTATGGTCAAATACATTTTATTTTGGAATTAAATTTATGTTTTAAATATTTTATAATTCAATGAATTATATGAGATACAATTTTTGGACTATATATATATATATATATTAGTTATAAATTATTAGTGGACTATTTGAGAGAGTTTTTTTAATAGTTTTTAATTATTAAAATTTATGAGATAGCTCTATTTTGTGATAATAAGCCTAAAAAAGTCTTAAATTATTGAGAGAACTCTGTTTGTTACTTTAGTTTTATATAAAATTAATTACTATTTCTCCTCACTCTTTTGAATATGTGGCTTTTTAAAAATTGGGATGACATATGCACATTATAAGTTCTTAATAATATATCATCATAGTATTGTAAATAATATATTATTAAATTATATTATTCAATTTCTTAATATATTTAGAGTGTACATTTATCAATATCTTATAAAATTTAAAGGATTTACTATATTTAATAAATTAAGACTTTAGATGTTTTACTACTTTAATTTTGGAACCCGTGCAAGGCACATACTAGATATGATTTTATTTATTTATACTTAAAAATAAAATTTATTTTACGATTTAGTACAAACATCTAAAAATAATACGAAAATATTCATGCACATATTAAAATTTAATCTTTTTAAGTTTTAGTCATTCATCATAATTTCCTTAGTTAAATATAAATGTTAAAATTTATGAAAATCTTTGCTTCTTAACAAAATTCTATCAGCATATGGATATATCTAGATGGAATATAGTCGTAGTAATTAATAACATTTCATGGATAAATAAAATGGGTAAATTAATTAAAAAAGGAAATTAGGTAAATATAATTGATATTTTTAATTAGTATTTATTTTTAAAAAAACTTAATATTTAAAATTTTCTAATTTAACATAATTGGACTTATGAGAGATTTATCATGTGAAAATGAATGAGAGAGTTGCCTATGTAAGGACGTCTTGATATTAATTATTCTATCCGCATAAGTTATATTTAGTCATCATTTTTTGACTATATTTGACATATAGTTTAAGATATAACAAAATTATATTTGTATGTTATAATTTTAAAATATTTTTGCGCACTTAACATATTTATTTATTATAATTTCAAATATAGTTATTATTTCTTGAAAATATAATTTATAATTGTTTTTTAAAAATGTCTTAAATTTTGTGTTAAAATTTGTCAAATAATTAAGACTTTTAAACTTTGACTGAAGAGTATTTTTTATAACAAAAATTATATCTAAAAATAAATTTAACTTTTTTTTATTTAATCTCATAAAGGAAAAAAAACTATATAAATTAAAATTTAATATCCATAAAATTATTGCATCACTACTATTGTTAATAATAAAAATAAATCAAGATTACCTTATGAAAATAAATTCATAAAAGGTCTAAGATATAAGATATTAAATTAAAAATATAAAAAGCAAACCTCTAAGTTATCTAATTAACTAATATTTTAATATAAAATAATGACTATTTCCTCATTCTTTTGAATATATAACTTTTCAAAAATTGTGGTGATATATGCACACTATAAGTTCATAATTATAAATTATAGTATTGTAGATGATATATTCTTAATTGTACAATATTATACGATTTGTTCATGTATTTAGGGTGCATATGTATCAACGTCTTATAAAATTTGAATGAGTTAATATATTTATTGAATTATGATTATTGATATTTAATAAACTTAAAATTGATTAATATATGAAGTTAACTTAAACTTATAATATAATAACTTATAAATTATTAAATAAATAAATAAATAAATAAGAATTTAATTATTTTAAGATTCTTAATAACATATTTATTGAATTGAGTTTTTTAATTTAAATAAGCTTCAAAATTGTGAGAAGAATTTTTTGTTGGGCTTCGTTAGGATGAAAAATTATTAAAAATATTTATTATAAATAAATTTCTTATTAGTTTAATTTTGGTTCATTTTTTAGTTTGACCCTAATACTTTAAATTGTAAAGATAATAATTTATTTTTTAATTGATGAAATGCAATTACTTAGTATGGTCAAATCTTTTTTCTTTTGGTATTGAATTTATGTTTTAAATATTTTATTTTTCAATTAATTACGTAAGATACAATTTTTAGATATTGATAATATTGATTATTCTCAATTGTAAATTAGTGAACTTTTTGAGAGATTTTTTTTAGTATTTATAAATTATTGGATTATCTGAGGGAGCTCTATTTTGCCATATTGAAATGTGAGACTATTTGAGAAAGCTCCGTTCGTTACTGTATTTATATATTAATATAGACTAGTTAGGGAACCCGTGCAAGACACGAGCTGGATATAATTTTATTTATTTACTATTAAAAATAAAAAAACAATTAAAACTCCTAACAACATAATATTGCATAAACAGTTATTTAGCACCAAAAGAAACAAAATTCAGATAGACCCAAGTATGACAATTGATAAAATTGAAGCAATTATAGAGGGTGAATGAGCAAGAAGATGACCTTTCCATTGCACCAAAAAAAAAAAAAAAACACTCCATTGCACAAAAAGAGAGAGTAAGAAGATGACCTTAGCTGATTCAGAGCACAAAGTACTCGTCAAAGAGATGGAGGAGTAAATTGTTGTGTTCTCTCGGCATGCGAATCCTAAGAATTATAAAATCCTAATTTTGCGTTGGATTAAGAACACAGATAAGGGATAGAGCTATGTTAAAAAATTGGATTGTACGAGGGGGCTCTATTTTGTGAAACTTGAGAGATTCCAAGTTGAACTATCTGAGAGAGCTAATATATATTATAAAATATAGTTATTTGTTCACATTTGTTTGTTTTGCACACTATAAGTTTATAATTATACATTATTATAGTATTGTAGATAATATATTATTAAATTATGTTATACAATTTTTTTAATGCATTTAGAACCTGCATTTATCAACATGTTATAGTTATAATGAATTATGGTTATTGATATTTAATAAATTTAGAAATGATTAATATCGTGAGTTGACTTAAATTTATAATATAATAATTTACAAATTGTTAAATAAATAAAAATAAATTAAATTAGTTCAAGTTTCTTAATAACATATTTATTGAATTGAGATTTTTAATTTAACTAAGTTTCAAAATTGTAAGAATAATTTTTTGTTGGGCATCGTTATAGAGAAAAACTATTGGAAATATTATTATAAAAAAAATTATTCTAGGAATCTAAAATTTGAAGACTTTAGACCTCTTATTAGTTTAGTTTTGGTTTATTTTTTTAATTTGACTCTAATACTTTAAAAATGTAGAGATAATGATTTATTTATTTATTTAAAAATGTAGAGATAAGTGCTTAATTGATTTATTATTTTATTGATATTTCTCTTGATTTATCATTATATTTTCATAGATTTGACTTTATTATTCTTGTATCAGATTAACAATGATATATTTGGAGGATTGAATTTGTTTTCTTTGTTTGGGGTTTATTTTGTAGTGATTTGGGCATAAAAAGAGCTTATTTGGATGAAAATCGAGTTAAGGACCAATCCCGGAAGGACAAAGATTGCCAAAATTTGAAGTATGAAGCTAAACAAAGCAGCAGAAGGATTTACGGCCTGCCTTATGGTCGTAAGGGAGCCTACGGCCGTAAATTGGCCAGTAAATCAACTCGTGCAAATTTTCATAAATTCTGTTGACTTTTTCATATTGCATTGACTTACGCGATTTTGGACTTTTCTAAGGCTTTTTGACATGGACCAAGACGTTAAACCTAATTGGTGTCAAATTGTGAGAAGTTCTTTGATTTGTAGCTATAAAAATTATATAATATATAATCTAGAGGATTAAGAGCTCAAGGGAGCAGAGCCTGGAGGACTACCAACGAAGAAATCATATCGACTTCTTATGAATTTTTCTATCTCTTCTATTGTATTTTGTATTGTAAATATGTTCTAATTTCCTTTATGCTAGGACTAGATAGATCATATATATGATTAATTGAAATGTTTATTTAGACTTTATCATGTGTTTATAGTGGTTTTTCATACTTATTGAGTTATGATTCATGTTCTTAATACTTATGAGTACTTGATCACTATTTAGATGATCTAGATTAATATATTTAAGGACTTGACTGTGACGATATATTAATAGCTCAATTGAATCATAAACATAAATTAAATATTGCCAGAAATAGTTTAAGGTGATTTATGTAGTTTCGGTAGTAATTGACCTAAAAACGGTTGACGAATTCAGAAATTTCATAGAACTGAATGCTTTCTAAATTATTTAAATTCACATAGAAATATGTTGGATTAATAATTGGAGTATCAATACTTTCACTAGGAATAAACTAGTATCTAATCTAAAGAAATTTCACTATCATAAACATGTTAAATTAATATAAATTGCATAATAAAGTCAATAAACCCAAAATTATGATTGGATAGATGAAATCAAAATCTTAGCATATCTTCTCTTTATTAATCAAATCTTTTATTTAGTTTAGATCTTGTTAGATAAAATAAAAACTAGAATATTGGTACGTAATTTACATCAGCCCTTGTTGGAACAATAAATCTTTTATACTATAATTTGATTGTGTACACTTGCATTTAATCCCGATTAAAGTATTTGTGCTAACATGTATTTATGTAAGACTGATATTTTTCATGCTAATAATTATAGAAAGGGATCTTATGTTTGGAAGGGTGTGGTTAGGAGCATACAGGAAGTTAGAAAAAGGCTTTAAATGGAAATCGGGAGGAAGGAATTTGATTTCTTTTTGGTTTGATTGGTGGGTGGGGATATTCCTTTATTTTAGATTTAAAATAATTGAATGAGAAATTTGTTAACGTAACCTGGGTCTGTCCGTGAGCGATGTCCTTGGGAATGGGAACATTTGGTTGGGACAGGATATTTACTTCATTGCCAGATAGCATAAAAATGAGTATTACAGGAGTTAGCATCCCTAGTTTCAGTCATGGCAATGGTGGAACTTTAAATGCTAGAAGTGTTTATCAGTTTTTGTAAAATGATATTACTGTATTTGATAACTGGAATTGGATATGGAAAAAACTAATCCCAAATAAAATTAAAATATTTATTTTCAATCGACATAAAAGACATTGTTGTGAGTCATTAATTTGTCAAATATACAACAATAGTACTGAAATAGCATTGCATGCATTAAGAGATTGTTCAGAGACGAGACAAGTACGGGCCAAGTTTGTTCTGAACATGTGTTTTTTCACAATTTTATTTTCCTTAATCTTTGTGAGTGAGTGAGACTTAATTTGGATGGAAAAATGATGTTAAATAGATGTCATGTTTATGGTTAGAAATGACTATTTGTAACTACTCTATGTTGTTATGTATGGAACGAAAGGAATAGTGAAGTCACTTAGGGAATTGTAATCTCCCAAAGTAAATCTATATTTAGTATCAAAATGAGTAAATCTAATTTCAAACAAGTCTTTTTATAAGTTTATACTTTGCAAATTTAAGCCCTTAAGTAAGATTGTTTTTTGGAAATATCATCGTATAAATTGGATAAAACTCAATGTCAACGCTAGTATTAGACAAAACAAAAACTTGATTGAGATAGGTAAGAAATGGCTATCCGGATTCTTAGGCAAAATTGGACAATTTGGTGTTCTTACAGTCGAGCTGCATGTTCGATGAGGGAATCTCTTGCTAGGGATAATCGTTTTCATTCTCTAATTGTGGAGACGGACTCCGAAATAGCAGTTAAATTGATTTTGCATAGTGGGGTAGTAATTTCTAGGAAGCCCAGATCATGCATACCAAGCAAGAAGAGAATAAAGTTGTTGACCAATTGACAAATATGAGACATTTATGTAACATTTTTTGTATTAATAATGTGTATGAACTTATGAAAAAATCTCGTATATTGGTAATATACAGAATGATGTTTATATTTTTAATTATGTAATATAATTAGGCCTTTTGACTGCATTTGAACCCAATATATACATATATATATATATATATATATATATATATATGGACACGAGCGAGTAAAGCAACAGGTCACGTGATGAAATGAGGTGGATCCTTTCCACGTGCACATCCAAACAAATCACCGCACTAACCTTAACGACCTTTTCCCCCATTTTCCCACCAGGTATGCTCTGTAAGTCACGGTCGTGTACTACAAGCATCTTTCCGTGCAAATGCTTCCATTAACATGGCTCCACGTGGAACTCAGAAACATCTCTGTCTTCACTTTTGGGATTCTCTCAGCCCGACACCTGTCTCAGACTCCGATTCTCCAGAACACTCTACCCCTCTGTCGAGTCCCGGTGTTGTAAAGTCCAACAATCTGTGTGTACCGAAAATAAGGTCCAATACTTTCCCTTTTTGTCTCTTGATTAGGGTTTCTGCTGCACCTCTGCAACTGATTCAGACAAAGAGAGAGGTGAGTGCCTAACTCCTCCAACACTTCAGATTTCAATACATATTTCTCGTCTTTAGATGGCCTTTTTTTTTTTCGATATATTTCGTTATTAAATACTGTAATTTGGACGTTTGGTAGTTCCATTTTAGCTAATTAGCACTATCTTCCTTGTTGACTTTAGAGTCCTTGCAAGAAGTTGGTGCTTCATTTTTCTTCATAAGAACAAATTGATTTTTGCGGTTTTTGAAAAAAGGCTTCCATTTAATTTTTTTTTTTTTTTTTTTAATGCTTTCTTAGGTTAAGATCTATCTTAGGAAATCGACATTAATCATACATATAATATGCCTAGGTTAGTATTGTTCTATGTTGGTCAAACTTTTACCCAATTTGGATAAAGTCAATTGTTGACTTCTTCTTGACTATTGTTGGGAATTGAGCTACAAATTTTGTGGGATAGAAGTTAAATTGCGACGAGAGGGTGGTCGTGCGCGATAGTGATATTTGATTATCTGTTAACAGTTGACTATGCGAAAAAGGAATTTAAAAAAAAGATTTGAATATGCAAATCTGCTCCTGCGTTGACCAACTATGGTTTTCAAAATTTCTTATGGGTGCAATTTATGTCTGGATGCAATGTTATATTAATAAATATTAATCAAAGACATTTGAAGCTAATCTAAGCAAATGGTTGACGCTTTAAAGTTGGATAATTACGCATATGAGTCAAATGATAGTTTCATGTCTACATAAGCCATCTACGTATTCTTAGGTGTTGCCAGACATTTCTCCTGCAGGCTGTCAGTAAGCACAAATTGAATTGGGTTTGTATTTTAAATTAGTAGAAAAAGTAATGGTTTCATGTGTATTTTCTGGCTTTCACTTTCCACTCCATGCTTTTGTCTCCAGACGGCCACTGCTATTTTTGCATTCTTTGAAATAGGGCACCCTGCCATGGAAAGACAAGGGCTGCCAAGTAGCTGGCCCTCTCAAACTGCACGTAGTGATAGATGAATATATACTTTTATCCGTGTGAGTTGTTAATTTTTCATTGTAAAATTTTTTGAAAATGGATTATGTGGTTACCGTTTCACCTCTAGTTGCTTGAAGTCTTATAGCTTGATGCTTGTTTAGTTAGAACAAACATTTATTTGGGACTAGAAAAATTTAAATGAACCCCCGTTCTTTCCAGCATGGCAGTAAGGAGATGCTTCTAACAGGGGAGCACTTACTTGTATAGTTCATTACCTATCCAAAAAAAAATGGATCGATCTGAACAAACTCAGCAACAGCATCAGCAAGTGATAGGAGCCACAGGTGACATGGCCTATGCCATCCCTCCCTTTCAAGGTGGACCCGTGGTGGTTACTGGCACCCCTGCTGTGCCGGTGTCTTCCCCAACTCAGCCTCTTCCCATCTCCAATTCTCAGCACCAGCTTCCCTACCACCAAGTCCAGCACTTACATAACCAACAGCAGCAGCATCAACAACAACAGCAGCTTCAAGCATTCTGGGCTAAACAAATGCAAGAAGTTGATCAAACAACCGACTTCAAGAACCATAGCCTCCCACTCGCTCGAATTAAAAAAATAATGAAGGCTGATGAAGACGTCAAAATGATTTCAGCTGAGGCCCCTGTTGTATTTGCAAAGGCATGCGAGATGTTCATCTTGGAGCTAACTTTGCGTTCTTGGATCCACACCGAGGAGAACAAAAGGAGAACACTCCAAAAGAATGATATTGCTGCAGCGATTTCTAGGATGGATGTATTCGATTTTCTAGTTGACATTATCCCAAGAGATGAGTTGAAAGAGGAAGGTCTTGGTGTCACAAAGGCTATGATTCCGCTGGGTTCACCAGCCGATTCGGTTCCTTATTACTATGTCCCTCAGCAGCATTCAGTGGGACCTACAGTGATGGTAATGGGAAATTCCGTTGATCAAACACCTGTCTATGCCGGTCAGCAGCCCCGCCCAGCTCAGCCATTTATGCCGTGGGCTCAGCCCCAACAACAGCAAAATCAACAGCAGCAAAATGGCAATTGATGGGCCAGAAAGGATTGACTTTTATGGGTGTTCCAAAGTCTCCAATATGAGTTTCACTAGCTTCTGATTGGATAGTTTAAGTAGTAGTGTTGTTTCAAGTTCTATAGATGGGCTGAAAGTATTGCACAAGTTATGTAGCAAAATTAAGTACTGTTTACAATTACTATTAGTCAGGTTAAGAATTTCTGGTCAACTTTTACTCCATGTGTCTCAAAAATTATTAGAGATACATTTGTAAAATTTTAAATTTTAAAATTTAAAATAATTTTATTTTGATTAATGTCAAAGTGAATATTAAAAAT
>JAUMHB010112345.1:0-28663 GCA_032359685.1 Pittosporum tobira
AAGAAAACAATGTCAATATGGCTTATACTTATTAACTATGCTGTCCATGTTGGGTTTCAAATTAAAAATTGATGCGGAATTTAAAAAATAATTTATCCGATTCTCAAGAACTATGCGTATATTGAAACTAAAATAGAAGTTCGATTATACCTGAATGAATTTTGATGAAGATAAAATGAACAGTTGCGTTTGGATCAGCGTGTCAATCGTCACGCCTCTACTGGTATCCACACACACGAACTGAGCCCCATCCTTGTGCGTGCTAGCGCAATTCTCTGGTTTTCTTCTCTCTAGATCTCTCAACCTCGCGGTGATTAGGGTTATACAAAAGGCCTATGTACCTTCTTTTATAATCCGCCTTTTTAATCAGAGATACACAAGTGAATAAGGAAACTCTAGCTGTCTGACCCAATACATTATAAGCCCAGTTCGCTTAGTGTTCGACCACGTAGGTTCACCTAACATTAACAGTAGACCCAAAACTCTTTTTCAGCCCACAAGCTATAAGCAGCTTCTAGCAAAACATTATAACTACTTAAGTTAGGTGAATGTCGATTTTCCGACGCAACATTATCCACAACTAATAATAAAATATGATTTATGATTGGACCAAAGAGCATACCACTAGCAGTCCAGACAAATGTGTGGTTTATTTTTCTTTGTACTCCATCCATCGGTTCTATAAAAAAAATCAGATTTTGTGTGTTCAAATTTGATTTGTGAATCCTAATATCAAAATAGATACAGTATAATCCATATTGGCTTTGAAGATAACAAACTTTGTAAGTAGTATTACTAATTAGATAGTCAAATGAATTAACAAGCCCTAGTTTCAGCCGAGTGAACGGAATTGAACAAAGCAAATTTTGGAGAAAGATGTTACCGATTGGTGGATTTTGGTGTTGAGAGACATTTCAAGCGTCGTCGTTTCGGATTGTTACTGCACTGTCTCGTCGTTCTTCTTAGTCTGAAGAAGCGGACTTCGTGTTTTTGGTTTCAATGCTAAGGAAACAAAAGATATTTCAATTTTGTATTTAATTATTAAAATTATTAATTTTTGTACTCATTGATTCCAAATTAATTTTTTTTATTTCTTTTATAATTTGTTTGGCTTAATAATAATTTAAAAATCTATTCCATCCATCTAAAAAAAAAAAAGAAGTGTAAATTAAAGAAATTAATTTTTCAAAAGAGAGTATATATATTTTTAATAATATTATCATTTGCAAGTGGACCATCTGAAAATAAAGAGGGAGAAATAGAACATTGATATGACATAAAGAGAGAATAAATAAGTAATTACAAATTAAAAATAAAATCTATTCCATCCATCTAAAAAAAAAAAAAAAGTGTAAATTAAAGAAATTAATTTTTGAAAAGAGAGTATATATATTTTTAATAATATTATCATTTGCAAGTGGACCATCCGAAAATAAAGAGGGAGAAATAGAATATTGATATGACATAAAGAGAGAATAAATAAATAATTACAAATTAAAAATGTTAGGCCAAATCATTCATTTTGAAACAATAAAAAAAGTACTTAAACTCATTACTTTTAAAAACAAATGGAGTACTTAATAATATGTCTTGAAAAGTCTTTATAGAGAAATTAATTAATTTTTATTTAGATGAGTTTAATTTTTATTTATTTTCAAATCTTATATATTTACTAAAGGAAAATAAATAAATATTAAACTCATAGTCTGATGCTATAATATTAATTTTATAGTGGTAAGTTATGTTTAACATTTATGAAAAATATATTACGTATTTGGGTAAAAATGAAAAAAAAATAAAAAATATGTTAAACGATTTAAACAAATATATAAGAAAAATAACAAAATTAGAATAAGATTGTCTATAGGTGATGTTGCTAGATAAAAATAACATTCATTTATGACAATGTTGTAATATATTATTTGTTACTATATGTTTTGCAAGCTGTTGTAAATATAGAGTTGACTCTTTTACCTTTTTATTCTCGTTCATGATATTAATTTTTCATTTTTCATTTTTCCTTTTTCTGATTTTCTTGATAATCTTGTTTTTTGCTATACTTGTTTCAAACAAAAACCAAAACTATATATTAAATAACTTACAAATGTAGTCATTCCTCTAATACAAGCTACTCAAGCGCATTCAATTCAAAACCCTAAACGCCTCATAAAATCCTATATTTCTAAGTTCATATAGAAGCCTAAGGAGGTGTATTATGGCACACGTCATTGCTTGCATTAAAATTGAATCAAAAATTATATATTTCGATTTATGTATTTCTTTTATTTTACTTACCACTGTTTAATCTCCTCGTTGAATTTCCAATGTAACAATCCTTTGTGATGCTTATGATCTTGCCACGAAAGCAAGAAAGAACTACAAATCAGCAATTTTACCAAAAAACAAGAAGACAGGATGGTGTTCAAGTTCAGTATAAATTTCAATCATTCGTTGTGGTGAAACCTCGATATCATCAAAACCAAAACCCAAATCAGCAAATGTTACCGAACGTGCCCGAGCAATTTGTTTGACAAATTTGAGAAATGCATCAACTCAAGCCTTAATCTATAATTCAAAATGCTATCGAATACAGTAGTACAATTTCCAAACTCTAGTAAGTAGAAATATAACCAGTATGATCAAGTCCGGGAGGAGTCTGCATTCTCCTGAACTACTACAACAAAACATATCTGAATAATGTAAAACATATCTGAACTACAACAATCCCTTGCAACTTTTCTGCACATTGTTACAACAACAAAAACGATATTCATCATCAAAGCATGCTTCCCCAGGACAACAAATAATTGTTACCATGACTATTGCCCCAGAAGCGAAGGTATGTAGAAAGCATGGGTCTGAGCAATCTCAATGCGTTCTCGGGGATCATTCATCGTTTCATCCCTCAACGCCTGAAGAATGGCTTGCAATGAGAGCTCCCTGAAAAGCAATTGGATAGAAAGAGTGAAAAAACAGTGTACCACTTCCAATAGAATTTATGTGTCTGATGGGGAATTTTTCTTCCCCATATGCAATATATAGTTCAATAATCCACATACATGCAGAGTTGTTCAGATTTTCTTCTAGTAGATAGATCTGTGAGTATTGCCTTTTGAAGTATCAATGTATTGTTTTTCCACTTTGCTTATTGCTACATCTAAAAGGGATACTACAATAGCCATATTATCTTGAAATTAAATTTGCAAGAAAGCTGTACTCCACAATAAAAGATTAATTTTATAAAATGGTATTCACTTTGGAGCCTATTAACATGACATTTGGACCACTCTGCCTAAATGTGGATTATTGAGCTAAATCTTGCCTAGCAGAAGAATAATTCCTTTCTGCATGTGTGTGTGTGTGTGTGTGAAAGAGAGATGGAAAAAAAAATAATCACAAGTGAATTAAATAGATTACCTCACTATTAACATTTTATACAAAGTCTTCAAAATGGGACATAGCTCAACAGGCGCAACATGCTTGTTTTCTTGAGGATGTAAGACACTTAGACGAGAATGACTAAGTAGCTCATAAAAGGCTTTCACTGCAGAAACTCCCTGCAATAATGTTTGGAATGATATTTCTTGTTAAGCACAACATGACGAGAACCATAAAAACAATGAAAGGAAACCACACCAAACTCTGAGAGTGGGAGGAGGAGCACAATAGAGTAATTGCAAGAAATTCATATATTTCGTAGCTAAAGACTGCAAAACCTCACTAGATTCATCTGTAGATTAGATTAGGTTTTAATTTTTAACTTCAAATTCTACTTCCAAATATGTGAGTATTCACATAGATAAACTGTATTTTTGTTTCTTTAAGAAACCATATTCACTTTGACTTGAAACTGCGTTTTGACGAGGCTGTTTGAAGTTAATTTGATTTCAATGACGGCAACCCGTGGTTTAGCCAGAGTGCACCTAAGGGTGGTGGTTGCGAGTCCACCATTATTAAAAAAAGTAAAATAAAACATAATAATAATAAAAAGTAACCAAGAAAGTAGAAACCACCTGAATTGTTCCCTTTCCCTTGATGATATCACCCACATCGAGGTTCAATTCCCCTTTTGCCAACTTCTGGCCATACCATGCGTTACGGCCTTTCAACAATGTCACATATGTGTCAGCCAACAAGGGACCTGCTAGCTTCTCTGGATCTTCTGCCAAAAGATGAGTTATAAATATCATCTCTGACGTACAGTGTGCAAAGTATACCGCTTTGCTCGTGGCACTCTCATTGGTTAGAGATGCTACCATTCCTGTGGAATCCAAATCAAATGAGGTAAATACAAATTCGAACCGTTAAACTACATATTTTAGAGTTCTATCATGCAACAGAACTATAATACAGCTCAATCATGAACAAGAAAGATTCCTCATTTTATTTATTTTTTATTTCCCCTTTTTCTCTCTTATATGGGTCTGAGTATTACAGACTGACAAGGAATAGAACAGAGAAATAAACATACAACATTATCCTTAAGCAAAAGTTTGAATTTGCAGTACAAAAGAGCTCTAACAGTATCCCTCTCTTCCTCTAATGGGGAGATGCAGGGTTCGAATCCCGTATGGGACTTGTGGAGTACAAATTATCTTGTTGAAGATATCTCCAATAGCCTATTAGGCCCACTTCATGTAAGGTTTGAAGTTAGGTTCTTTGTCCCCCTCACCCAACTTAATATTAAACCAATTTAAAAGGGAAAAAATATATGATTTTCTAACAAGAAAGTGCATCTTACCAGCTCCAATGGCATAGACATTCTTTAAGCCACCCATAACTTCGTGGGTGATAAGGTCACCATTATCCCACACAATGAAATGTGGCTGCCTTAGAAACTTCCCAAGTTGTTTTCTCCACTTCTCAGCTCCGCATATCCGAGCATTAGCATACTCCTTGTTGTAAATCTCTGATGCAATATTAGGGCCCCCCAGGTATAAAATATTGTCCATTGGCACTCCAGCTGAATACAGAATACTTGAATCAGGAATTCAGGACTAATAGCTTTGCTTAAGAATATGTTTGGAGATTGGACAACGCGAAAGAAAGTAAGGAAAAGGAAAACAAAATGAAAAGTAGAGAAAGAAAACAGAAACCCACCTTGATGAACATAATCCAATTACCTTCACTCTTAAGAAAAATTAATATCAAGAACATCGTTAACATTATAGTGTAAGTGTTGGTTAAGATTCAAAAAGTTTATAAATTTGATTTCTTTTTCCTTTTCCTTCACTTTCCCTCAAGTTTTCCAAGTTCCAAACAGACCCTTTTGGGGTAAAACAAATGGAAAAACTTACAAGTGAATAAACGTTAAAAGGTTAAACAAAGTAATGAAAGTTCTATCTATAACAGCATCCATGCTCTATTGCCAGGTTAACAAACAGCATAAATAATCTCATGAAGGAAGAACGAAAAGCAGAAATGATCCCACAAAGTTAATAGTATACAGGAGGGAAGTTTTGATTAATATATCAGCGAGAATGCAACAGGAGGGTGAAAATACATTAACAGTCAAGACGGTAAAAGAACTGAAACTACAAGTGCAGCCATTATGAGAATAACTGCGTACATAAGCCTGTAAGAATGTGCTTGTTTCTTTTATTTCACATTGTACCTGGAAAACACTCAACTGTGAACCAGATAGTTTCCCACAATGAAAAGGAAGCATTATCCAAAGCATCAAAACTTGTTTTACAAGTTTGTAGGTTTCATATCAACCAATGCATAAACATTCTTTTCAAAGAGAACAGGTCAATGAATACAAAATCTTTCAATGCCAGTACTTTATTTTTTTATTTTTGTTCCTTATCATCTCCTTTTGATTTTCTTACATCAGTTTCCTACCGTTCGCCTAACTCCATTTCTGGTTTTCTTATCTACAATTTTTTCTTTCCTAATCTGAATTATTTTCTTCATATGAACCGAGGAAAATCATTTTCGAAAATCCTTGGTAGTGTTTACGTTTTTAGCCTTATTAAACTTATATCTTCACGTGTTGCTCTCTCTCTCTCTCTCTCACACACACACACAGACACACACACACATACAAAAAAAAAAACAAAAAAATTGTCTTTCACCAAAATAATTCAAATTTGATCTTTTGTTCTCCTTTGGAAGAGTTTTACAACCCAAATCATGACTCATGCCAATATCTGCTTTCCCAACTGTTGTGGCCACACTGATCTTTGACCTCCTCCAAGTCTTGTCACCAGCAGGGCACACGTCAGCAGCAGGAGTCGGCAAACTTGAAACACGAGGGGGGTGTTTTCTCGTGT
Organism: Pittosporum tobira; assembly: GCA_032359685.1. Lineage (NCBI taxonomy): Eukaryota > Viridiplantae > Streptophyta > Magnoliopsida > Apiales > Pittosporaceae > Pittosporum > Pittosporum tobira. The sequence goes on from JAUMHB010112345.1 coordinate 6,276, forward strand.
CCCTCTCCGATGCTTAAGTTAGCAAGATAAAGATGAAAATCTGAGTATCGAGTGGGAGAGGAAAGGGATTACCCGAGTATTTTTGCGGAGTTTGGAGTAAATCTACTGTTCCGGTGAGTACCGGTAGATTTGTAGAGTATTGGCTCTCGTGTTTGGAGCGGAGCAGTCGGAATAGATTGTCCGAAAACGTGGGATGGCATCCCACGTGGCAGCCTAACACTTGCATAACAGCAAAGCATCCGATCGGCCATCTTCAAGACGGCAACCCGCTTAGCCCTCAGATGGCCGATTGGCTAGCACTCAAGGCTTGGCAAATCATCTCGCACAATGAAGGATCGGCCCTTGGCACTCGGCTCCCAGGAAGTATAAATCTCAACCAATTGGCCTCCCGAGGGATCACACCCGCATCCGTCTGCCCGGACCTCACTATTAGGAGTTCCCAAATTGTCTTTGGCCTCGGCCTATCCAGATAGAGGATCCACTCGGCCCCACCGAACGCGCTCGGCCCTGCCTGGTCTGGGCCCAACGGCTGAAGGCAATAGAGCAAGTTCCTAGACGCTGTCAAATCAGCCGCCTAACCCTGCAGCCCTGTCAACTCATAGCAGGCGCACCATACCAGCTTTATCAGGCTGCGGGTCAAGACAGAGGCTACAAATACCCCCTCCTATACACAGGAAGGGGGGGACTTTTTCGTACAATCTATTTTGACTGCTCCGCTCCAAACACGAGAGCCAATACTCTACAAATCCACCGGAACTCACTAGAATAGTACATTTACTCCAAACTCCACAAAAATACTCTGATAATCCCTTCCCTCTCCCACTCGATAATCAGGTTTTCATTTTTATCTTGCTAACTTAAGTATCGTAGAGGGGCACGAGGGAACAACCCCCTCGTGTTGCCCGTGTTTCAGGTTTGCTGGCTGCTGCTGTTGACGTGTGCCCTGCTGGTGACAAGGTTTGGAGGAAGTCAAAGATCAGTGTGGGCACAACACCAACTAAAAAAATTTCATGGCGAGAAAAAGAAAGCAAAGGATAAGGAGTAAAAGATAAATCCCTATAACCTACCACCACATGATAGCTGATCAGTCTGAAAATCAAAATTCAACACAAACAAAAAATTAAATAAGACAAAATGACTGTTGAGTATGCCATCCGACATTTACCAGAACTTTATATAAAAATATAACAGTAGTCCCCTTAAATTTATCTTAAAACATATGATGCAGATTCACACAAGCAAACTTTTCTCAAGAGGACATTAAAAATATTTTACAGTAATGAAATAACAGCAGACAAATTACACAAACAACTTTGTGTCAAGTCATCAAAAACATAATAGCAGGGTAATGAACTCAACTGTTTCTATAAGGAAATCTATTGCCACAAATATATATTCTCAATGCTCCCTTTAGTTTGATAAAAATAGTCCCGTATGCTAAATACTTTTGTTCCACAGTACGGCTCTCACTTTTAATTATTGTAGTATAATGGGTAAATGACAAAATTTCCTCAAGATTACTTGCACAATTTCATTATCATGCAATCAATACTTAAAATTGAGACTCACTATGTTAAGGGTTAAACATGGAAGCACACTTGCCCATCATATTTGCAAAACTTATAATGGAGTTCTTTTTGTGGGACGGATAGAGTAATACTTACCATAACCTGACCCAGACAAGACTACTTACTGGATCCATAAACAAGAATATTCCAACAACTAAAAGGAAATTTAGAACCAAAAGTAAAAATAAGAAAAAGTAGGAAAGAAATCTTACTCGCTCGGCTGATCATTTGAGTAGGAGTTATAATCCGGGGTTCAGGGTCTAACTCAGCCTCTATACCCTTTGCCAAGGAAATAATGACCGGCTTTGTAATCCGTTCCTTCCAATACCTACTAATTTCTTCAAACACCTCTCTAGTTTCCGTCGATGGCAGGCCATTGATGACCACATCAGCATCCCACACAGCCTCCTGCAAGTTTGTGACAACTTTTAAAGGACAAAGTGGGGTGTCAATCATATTCAAACAAAACCCATCTTTCAAAAGCTCATCTGCATATAAAATCCTATCTCCCAGCCTTGCCTCCACATACTTCAAGTACGCACATCGCCTAATCAGTCTCCTCAACACATCTTCCCTCGAATTTATAACCTCAAAAAGGTGCTCAGCTGTAGCTCTATCAACAGCTCTCCCCGGTCTTCTCCATATCCTAATTTGAACCTTTTCGCGAAATTGGCCATAGCAGTCTTGTAACATTGCAGTGAAAACACTACCCCAGGCACCCGCCCCAACACCTACAATCCTCAAAGGATCACCATCGGCTTTTCCAAGAAGGCGGCGGAGATCATCAACCTTCAGCTCTACTGACCCATTTGAATTCTGACCCGACCCATTTGAGTACACACCGTCAACAGCTGCTGCAGTAGTCCCAACCATCTTCTTCCTTTGAACTACAATCTTTTCAGATCAACACCAATCTACTATGTTTCTTTTGATCTGAAAAATCAACTTTCTGGACTATTAAACCTTCAATACTCGAATCAAATAAATTTGGGATAACCCAATTCTGACTTTAATATAAGTTCCCTCAATTTGACAAATTTAATACCAAAGATCAAACTTTTATGAAATTTATAGGAGGGAATTTCACCAGAATCGAAACCAAATACTGTTAATTAAATTTAAGCCCCAACTTCTAACTCCCAACTCTCTTCCAACCTTCAATGTAATTAAGAGAACCCTTTGCACAAACTATGCAATCCAAATCAATCAACAATGAAATTTCATGGAACAATCAGAAGACCAACATTAAATTTCAGTATTTTGGTGAACTACCCCACCTAACAAGGCAGCATGAAATGGCTGAGGGAACTATAAAAGGACAAATAAATGGAAAACAAACCATCAATATTATTTGTCGGTTACTGAAGAGGCGGTGACACCAAGATTTGGGACTCTGTTCTGTACTGTTTGCATGATAGACTCCAATCTATAAAATCAATCCAGAAACCTACAGTATTTTATTTTTAAAATTATAAATAAGTAAATGGGTTTTTTTCCAGCATAAAGTAAAATAATGAGAAAATGGAATTAGCATACTGGGTTTGCGTGTAATGCAGGAATTTCTCTCTCTCCCTCTACACACACACACACACACACACACACACACAAAATAGATATATCATGGTATAAAATAATATTATAAGATAAAATAATTTTATTTTATTTAAAATATTAATATAATAAACTATACTATAATATATCTACTTTGTCTATTATATAAAAACCAAAAACCATCAAAAATTTAGTTCGAGCTAAGTTCTTTTTGAATGAACATTTTATCACTTTTTAAACAACTCTACCCCCTCAGCTCAATATTTGTTAGTACAATTTATAAATACATAATTGAATATTTTGTTTGATTCATTGCCTAAAGTCGAGTGCCTCTCTCCTTTTCTCCGAATCAATCGCTCTCCAATCCTAAATTTGTACTCTCACATTTCTTTCTTGGTCCAAAAATCAATTAGAACGAATCAATTAAATTGGGTATCTTGTAACAAAATAATTCAAAAATGTGTCATTTTTATTCCATTACTTCTCTTCTCTGTTTGCATATAGTCTATACAATTGGTACCCTTCCACTTCTTACCTTTCTATCCTCTTTCTTTTTATTCGTTCCAGTGGCCTCCCAAATTGCAATTCATGACATCTTATATCACAAGACTATTTGGCACCAAGCCAGCTAATAGGAAAAGATTAATTTGAACCATTGTAATTCTAGGTGCACCTTCTTCCCACTCTATCTTTGTCCTTACAGATTGCGAAGAAGAAGACTGTCTCTTTTACTTCTTAAAACATAAAGCATGCCAATATTTAGAATAGATTTTTTGAGAAATTATTTTTAATTGATGCTGGTGATAAAATGCTATTATTGTTTTGAGAATTGGTTTTTAGTTTTATAAAATGCCCTGCTTGTAGAAATGTCACTAAGAAGGGTTTAATTTATCAGGTAAGTTTTAGATATCTAAAAATTGTTATAGCTTCCTAATATGAATCTCCTGCAATTAAACCACTCAATTTCATATAAACACTGGATTCAAAGAATTATAGTTTGTTATTATGAGCTTATGAGATGTTTAACTGAGCTTTTTGTGCTAGTGTAAGTGTTGGTGATGTTGCAAGCTAGAGACCTTTAGGACCTTTAGGTTGGTTTCGAATATTCTAGATTTTTGTTACTTATATAAATTATTTAAATATATGGTTATATTTTAAAATATATGAATAACCAAAAAATCTAAAATGTTTTTAAAGTGGTTACTAAAATGAAAAAGTTTTCAAATAGGTGATTGTAATTTTTTATCATTAGTTAAAAATAAAAGTTCCATTCAACTATTTAACAAACCATGCTTATGTGGAAGTTAATAAGAGAAAATAAAATAAAAAGATTGACTTGAATTATAATAATATTAAATTATCGATGTCACAATTTCTATTAGCAAAATCTTTAAAACCCAATCTAATACCATGTGTACCCTATTAGGTTCTAGAGGTGTAAAATAGACTAAAGGGGGAAGGGTGGGGTGAATAGTTTTTTTCATAAATATTTTCTAAGTTAAAAATTTGTTATGTTGTCACAAGTCTTGCTGCAAGAAATCCTTGATGTAGCAAACTTTTCAAGAACTAAGTTATGAATAGCAGATTAGTTTACCCCTAGTATTTTTTTTTAAGACATGAGATCAATCACATCAACATTCACTTAAAGAGCAGGAGAAGGAAATATAACAAAGTAAATGTGCATGAAAGTAAAGGGGGCAAAGATTTTTATAATAATTCATGTCTTATTCCACTATTCCTTCCTTTTGTTTTTAAAGGGGCTTCAACTAATCCTTTAAAATTCTCAAGTGTGGGCTCACGAAAAACCAATTACAAAGTTCACTAATGATTGATGTGGTTTGATAGTTATATTTAGTCGAAGTTTGAGTGTCACAAAGATGGGGATGCTGTTGTTGATTTTGAATCCTGGATGATTTAGATAACAACAGTATGTTCTTCTTGATCTTTGCTTGATTTGATGAGGATTTGCAGGTTGCTGATTTAGGCTTTTGCTGTTTAAGAGGCTTAATGGTTGAAGAAGATTTTTCTTGAAGGCACTAGGTTAGGAAGATCTTCAAAGTGAATATGAATTTCTTCTAAGTGTATTTTCACTCTATCATCAAGTTTGAGATGTGCCAATCATCATCTATTTCTACCAGAATGATTCTAATTGTGACTCCCCAAAATTTTCTCATCTTTTACACGCTCCTACTGTGAAACCCTGAAAATTACAAGGTATTAATTTTAATATTGTAAGTCAATAATATTAATGTATATTATTTTAGATATTAATTTTATTTGAATCCCTAAAATTAAACTAATAAATATATACATAGTGTGTTATTTTGCAATTTTTCGTAACTAGTAAATTATAAAGGTAAAAGTTACGAATTAGGGCAATCAAAGATCTAGGGAATTAGTGTTATTGCCAGTCCAGAATTAGGGTTTTCCTCCCTTGGCAAAATTCAAAGGAAAAGAAGAAAAGGACAAAAATTGATGATGTATGGGAGATGATGCAAGCAAAGGTGACATAAGGTAGGTGATGTTATCAAGATGATGCAAGCAATGACATCATCAAGATGACATACGCAACCAAGTGTTGAGATTTTATGGTGACACATATGAGCTTGGGTGGCTAAGCTTAAAAACACACACTTGGGCACTAACTTGACACACCATACATGGACCATTTAGCCAAGTTGCTAGCCATTGTTTCCACCAACCTTAGGCTAATTTTTGTGGTCAAACCAAGACCAACTAACACGCATGAGGGCCACGGCAAAGAGGGCTGAAAAGGGGCTGCCCTCTCTTCTTCACCACACTTAGAAACTTTGAGAGTAAACAAGAAATAAACCATATACTTCCTTCTCCAAGACCCACGGGTATAGCCTTCTAATTCTCACTTTCCATTTCTTGCTTTGAGCATCCAAGGAAGTGATTGAAAGGTGTTCTAGTGATCAAAATGATAAACATTAGTTAGAAAAATCCACCAAAAACCCTTGAAAAATCCTTCGATTTCAAGAATAAACCAAATGTTCTAAATCAAACCCTAGCCAAGATTAAAGCCCTAACAACCTAGAACAACATCTTAAAGTTTAGATTAACCTTTGGAAGCCATATTTCAAGTGAGGAATGGGAGATTGAAAGCTTTGGAATATCAAAAATACCTTGGAAGAAGTTTGAAGCTCTAAGGGTAAAACCCTAACTTGACTTAATAGTTTTCATATTTGTATTTAGCATTTGATGGGATCAAGCATGATTATAAGTAGTTAATAGATAGTACAGCATGTATTAATTATTTGATTTATGAAGGAGGTTGGAACCTCATACTTAGGGTTAATGGAGTTTGCTTTTGTTGTGGAGATTGCCGCGGGGGGAGGGAATGCTCATTTCATGAATAATAATGTATGTTACATAGATGAAATATTGACTTATAGTGCATATTTAGTGATAATGTAATGAATAAGAAAGTATAACAAAGATGGAAACTTAATTAGGTACAAGGAGTCCAAGAATGAGCTAGAGATAAAATTTGGTATAATAATGATTTAATTGATGAAACCCTAATTTAACAATGGTAAAAAAGTGTTATTAATGGTATGGTTATATTTAGATATGCATATAAGAGGTTAGGAAGGTATTTAAGGTAGTTAAAGAAGTTTTTGTAAAAACTACAAATCTAAAAATTTTGCTACTACAACCCCAATCCGAATTTTGTGGGAAAATATGAGAATGTCCAATGGACTCCAAACATTTTCTAAAAATAATTTAATATGTTTAGATGATGTAAAAAACATTTTGTAAATTTTGGAATTTATTAGGTATTTTAATAAATTATCAGAAAGAGACTGTTGTAACCTTAAACAGAAACAGGGAAACTAACACTCTGTTTTAACTTTAAAAGACTATTTTTTTTCATTATAAATCCAAATTGAGTGATTCCAGAGCCTAAATATATCTACTGAAGTATAGTTTCTGGGAAGGGAGAGTATGATAACACAGGAACTTCACGGAATAAGTTGTGTCTGTTTGAGTCTAGTGAGTGCAGAATATAGAAAACCTTATTTCCAGCTACGTTTGGGAAATTATATAAAATAGCATGTCAGTCAAAAATTCATGAAATGTTTTGAGAGGGTCCCTGGACAATTCTAGTTTTCTTTCACTTAATATTTTTCTGATTTTGAGGTCATTTGATACTTTTATAAATTGCTTCAAGTGGCTGCTGTGAAATTTTCAGCATTACAAAAGACATAAAATCTTAGCAAATTTTAGTAGATGATATCTCCCTCATGATTAATCAAAAGTTAATGATTCTTGAGCCTATTTCAAACTTAACAAGTATAGAATTTGTTCAAGATGGTTAAGTGGTGAGAAGGTTTTCTAGCATGAGTTGAGTGTATATAGATTCTATGAACTCCTTGGACCTAAAATAAGACACTAGGAGTTAAAGGTATCAAATGGGATCAAACGTTATGGAAAATAGTGGCGTTACTAATTTAAGGTTGTTTATGGTTATAGGATATTATTTAAAGAATGAGGAGGATAATAAAGATAATTGAGAGGGTAACGAAGCATTTTGAGGCAAATATTCTTAGTCGCCCTACTTTTACGTGTAATTTCTTTTTTTCATTGCACGTAGTATCTATTGTCATGAATGCATAAGTTTATTCCTTGTGCATATAAGATCATGCATATGCTTGAATATTGTGGATATCTATCATGCACAATATGCCATTTTTAAGGTATCGTAGAATTTCTCAAAATAAAAAGGAGTTCGAGTATGACAATGGAGGTTATTATCGGTACATTCTGGTACCCTGCAGGGATAATTCCTGTGATTGCGGTGTGCAAACGCATTAGTTACAGTGTAACTTAGTCCAGACTGTGTGTTAGGATCAAATAAGTTTATATTAATAATTCCACTCAAGTATACGAGTGGTGACAATAAGGAGGTAATGTAGCATACTCATGTTCATCATTTAATTAGATGCATGATTTATATTTATGCTCGTAAATCACGCTAGTGTTATAGAACTCATTTTAATACTCATGAGTTCAATAAAATGTTTATATTTCAAATGTTTTATACTATTAAATATTCATTGAATATTATTTTAATTTTGAGAGTAAGATACTTGTTGAGCTAAATTCGCTCACAATATTTGTGGTTTTATAATTTCAGCTATCGTGAGTCAAGGCGAGGCGAAGAAGAAAGAGCGAGAAGACTTGGGGAACTAGATCGCTATTATCGGAAGGTAGTTAATGGGGATTTGTCTAACCCGGAAGACAAATTTTCGTTTTTGGCTTTATTTACATATTTACCGATATTATGTTGTACTAACTTAATATCTCGTTTCCGCTGATGTGTGTGAATATTTATATTATGGGACGACTGAACCTGAGATTATCTCACCTAGTAAATTAACTAAATAATTAGTCAAAGATAAAATATGGCCATTGGGAAGGGAACCATAAATAATTTATTACTCTTTTGTCAGCACTAGTAGTAGAAAGTTAGGGGTGTTACACCTACTGCTCCATCTTCTACTTTCTTTTGCCTGAGTACTCTCCTCATTCCATCATCATTGGAAGGGTTTTAAAAATATTTATAAGGGCGAGTGAAAGAATGCTCAACAATTAACTTATTCATTTTTTAGTCCTTTCAACCAAAAAGAAAAAATGCTATTGTTTTGTTTTTATAAAATTTTTTGACAATATGAATTCTAGATAATGAAAGAAATCAACTTAACAAGCATTTGTTGAAGCATTTGTTGATTTCGTTATCTTTATATGAAATCAATCTGCGTCACAAACTAAAAATTTAAGTATGGACAACTTCTCACGTTTATGATCACGTTTAGATCTAACATCTCACTAGTGCATATATATGACACGACTACACAAACTTCTCCATATAGGTTCCTAGAATTTATCGGTATCTTTCTTTTATTCAACTTGATCATATGATAATCACATTGCTAAGATTTATGCACACTAACAACATAACATATTATACAAATCAAAAAAGTATAACTATTCATCAATTTTCATCAAGAAGCAAGTATACATAAATTGATCCTTTATTAAATGGATCATTTATGTGATCTAATATTAGTTTTAAAACATAAAGTATAAAATGCTCATTTACCATTTTGGTCAAAAGAAATCTCATTTAAACAATTTTATATAAACATTAAAACATAAATTAAATAATGTTATTAAAATAATAAAACAATGCATTATACTTACATTTGTCTCTTCAAAAATTTATACCAATCATTTAAGTGTTGAAATCCATAACTATGGTAACTATTAGTAATATGTAATTAGTATCCCCTCTATTCCACAATATGATTCTCATTTGTAAAATTTACAAATTTCAAGCATATGCTTTTATAAAAATTTTAATCTTAAATAATATGATTGCTTAGTTAATGGTGGTGGAATCATAGTAAAATTTCAAACTTTAGCTTAATGATATTGTATCTTTTTATACTTGTTAGCAATTAACAGTGCAACGAAATAATATAAACACATAATTGAAAAAGACAATCACACAAGAACAAAATAATTTTATGTGAAAACCATACTAAGGAAAAATTACTGCGATCGCGATATCACTATATTCTAAAGAGGACATAAAAATAGTACACGCACATCTCATTATTTAACAAATATAAAGAAAAATCTTAATCTACCAAAATTAAAATATTGCCCTTAAAGACCCACAAGCAAAAATATCAAGCCTAAAGGTAAACAAAACCTAGCCCGTTGGCGGGGGTGTTGCTCTTAGCCTGCCAGCCCACTCAGGAGATGGGCCCCGTTGTGATGCCTTGATTCCATACATCTTGAGAACCGGTTGTAAGAAAATACATCCATTAATTCCCATACTCGATAATACAAATAAATTACTATGCTTTGTTGTGATGCAGTGGAAATCAGTAATAGTAAAACCAATATTTATTACAATATTTAAGTCCGACAACTTGCTCCAAATCTCATTCTACCTCGGGCTAGATAAATCCCCAGTTGTCTCTCCCGCTTACCGTCTAAAATCCTTTGAATTATCCTCCCAATTCTAGCTAGCTGCAAAAATTTTAACATAGCAAGTATGCGTGATAAAACTCAGCAAGTACAAGACTCTCAACACTAATAATAGTAATTTAAAATATTTATAAAAAAAAAATCAAATATTTTGAAATGAAAACTCATTTTGGATCCACGGTCATACAGTGAGATCCATAATTAATTCAATGTCGCATGACTAACGAGCTCAAAGTAAATCATGCAACAATAATTAATTAAATCAGGGGAGTGTGCTCAAATTACTTATCTCTCTAGGTGCTCACATGGTCCAAACATTACATTCAAACCAAATGAACTTAACTTATATGGTGAATGTGAATATCGTAGAGAAGGGATCTTCCTGCGGCTACAGGACTTTTCCTGTAGGGTCCAGGAGGATTACTGGTTGATCGGGATTAAATGCAAATGAACACCAATTAAATTATAGTATAAAATTTTATCGTTCTCACAGAGACTGATATCAACTGTGTACCACTATTTTTAGTATCTATTTTATCTAGGAAATAATAAAGATTTGATTTTTATTAAACTAAACTAACAATTAACTACTATAACAATTAGATCTAATCTAAGTAAAAGATTAATAAATATAGATAAAATATGCTAAGATTTCGACTTCACCTATCCAATTATAATTTAGGGTGTACTAACTTTATCATGTAATTTATATTAGTTCAACATGCTTATGACAGTGGAATTTTCCTAAATTATATACTAGCTTATTCCTAGCAAAAGCATCCCTACTCCAATTATTAACCCAACATATCCTTATGTGAATTTAAATAATTAAGAGAGCATTAAGTTCTATGGAATTCCCCAACTCATCAATCGTTATTAAGTCAACTATTACCGAAACCGCATAAATCACCTTGAACTATTCCTAGCAAGATTTAATTTATTGCTATGATTTAATTGAGCTATTAATAAATCTTCACCGTCAAGTCCTTAAATTTATTAACCTAGATCATATAAATATTGATCAAATATTCAGAAGCATTAAGAACATGAATCATAACTCAATAAGAATGAAAAAACCAATATAAACACATGATAAAGTCTAAATAAACCTTCAATTAATCATGAATATGATCCCTCTAGTCTTAGCATAAAGAAAATTAGAACATAATTAAGTTAAAAAGATACAACATAAAAGGCAGAGAAACTCATAAGAAGTTGGCATGATGTCTTTGTTAACAGCCCTCCGGTCTCCTCCTCCTTGAGCTCCTGATCTTCTTTCAATTGTATGATTATAATAATATCTTTTCCAACAGTTGGGAGGAGGTTTTTATAGCTTCCAAACAAGGGACTTCTCACAATTTGACTCCAATTAGGTTTGCTGTCTTGGTCCATGTCAAAAATTTTCTAGAAAAGCTCAAAATCGCCTAAGTCAAAGCCTTCCGAAAAAGTCAACAGAAATCGCGAAAAATTGTACGGGCTAGCTTGCAGGTTGCCTTATGGTCATATGGATCCCTTACAGTCAAGCTTACGACCGTAAGCCCCTATGGATTTTTCTTTTTCTTTCTACTTCGATTTATAACAATCCTTGTCCGTCCGAGATTAGTTCAAACTTGATTTTTTACCAAAATAAGCCTTTTTAAGCCCAATTCTCTGTAAACCAGGCCCAATAACAATAAAACATATCTAATCCCTTAGATTGATCATTTGTTAGCCTAGAACAAGGATAATAAAGCCAAATCCGTGCAATTTTGATGATAAATCAAGAGAAATAAGAATAAAATAATATATCAAATAAGCACTTATCATTGGTCTTCCTGTCTCTGGCATACTCGTTCTCCATTTATTATTCAAGATTAAACTAAGCTCTTATGGGACATGCCACGCATGGTAGAAATACATGGCATTCAAGCAGCCGTTAAATATTATATGCACAAGTGATAAAATCTCATGTGTTCATGACAATAAAAACATGCACGTGTAATGAAACAATAAAAATTACACGTAAAAGAGGGGTGAATCATGTACTTGCCTGCTATGCCATAAACTTACTCCCAAAAATGTGCTTGTTGATCCTTGTCTTGGTCTCCTCCGTTTCTGTTTCTGTTTCTTTTTTTTTTCATTTACATCTAAATTGTCCTTAGAGCCTTCCCTAGCCTGTAAAAAAATTCTTATATTCATATACAGTCTCATAGTAGTCATTTAATAGACCCTAAAGTATTACAACCTTTCCATGACTTAATTTAACTAACTCTTAGTTTCCAATTTTACTAAGTCAGTAGCGTTCAAATACAAATAAATTGTCTCGTACATCACTTATTGATGCACCTATTTTTTTCAAAAACTACACTTTCAGGGCTTTGTATATACTCAAGAATGAATTCATTATGTTCACTTATGAAGAAGTTATGACTTTTTAAATTTGGACTAAGTTCCAGAAAACTATACTCTATAATGAGTTTACTACATTGTCTTTTGGGTATTTTATTAAAATATTAAAAGACCTCCAAATAAGCTAAAAATTTTCTTATTTAAAAATAAAATTATCCAATTATTTCCACAAAAATTTTCGTAAATTTTTGATAAATACATTATTTTTCATGAATTTCCAAAGTTGACTGAAAACCCAATTACTCTATTTCTGGACCCTATGTACTTCAATAGGTATAATTTATTCTATACAACTCCTGTAGTAACATTACCATTTTTAAAAGAAACTAGACTTCATTATATATGTATGTACTCAAGAATCACTCAATTCGGACTTATAATGAAAAAAGTAATGACTTTTTAAATTTGGAACACAGTCTCAGTTTCTTTGTTTCTACATAAAGTTACAGCAGCCCACTTAGCTAATTTATTAAAATACCAAAAGAACCCTAAAAATTAAAAAAAACTTGGTTGACATCATATAAACATGTCAACTACTTCCATAAAAAGTTTCAAGTCAATTTTACTAGTCAATTGTTTTTTGTGGATTTATGAATAGTGTTGTAGTGGCAAAATTTTCCAGATTTTGCAAGTTACCAAAACACTATAACTTCATTTAATCATGTTCTAAGCATCAAAACACCAACTTAAACACAACTACACCTCTAATAAGCATTTTAATCCCAATCATAACCAACCAATTAATCTATCAATCAACACCCATAATTAATAAAACGATAACTTGGAGTAGAGTTTAGGGAGTATACTTTTGCTCAAGTGCTTCCTTATGCTTTGGTGAGCTACGTCTTTACTCTTTCTTGCTCTAGACCACCAAATCAACATCCAAGCTAGGGCTTTATCTATGGATCTTGTGAATCCACAAGCGTTTTGTAAGGTTTGAATGATGAATTTAGGGTTTGAATGAATAATTCACTAGATAAGGGCTATGATTTTGCTATGTTTCTCTCTTCTTCCTCTTTAAACTTGGAAGAATAATGAATTACTCTCTCATTTTCCTTTGCTTTGTCTAGACAAATGAAGGAGAAAGAAGAAAATAAAATCTTGATTTGGGCAAAATAGTAATTTCACTCTCAATTTATCACTTACATTCTCCTTGTTTCCAAGATTTTTCATTTTGCCCCCTTTAGTTTAACTCATATCCATTCAATCCCACTACTCAAATTGTAATTCCCAAAACAATATCCTTTTCCATTTTATCAAATAATTCTTACATCCAAAAATAAAATAATTTACATAAACTTTTGCTTTTAAAAAAATCTGGGGTGTTAGACCTGTCCATTTTCTGGGGGGGATAGAAACTTTGTGGCTTATTAGAGAGCGGGACCTTTGATTTATATAGGTTAATATGTCATCCTGGGTGATGTGTGTGATGGCCCAGTCTCCGTATAGTCTTCAAACTCCTAGATCGGTCGTCAACTATTCTTCAGACTTCCATACTTACAATCTTTTACAACTATTCCTCAATGACTTTGCAGGGAAAATTAATTAATATTACAATTTTCTAAGAATAAATATAATATTTAATCATTTTGAATTTTGAATTTTCTCCTTTTAGCTCCTCTTCCTCAGGCTAGACAAATCCCCAGCGTTTGTATCATCCAATTCTCTCGTACTTGTTTATCGGCTTATATTATCTAACTGTAAGTAAAACATTCAATAATAGCAATAGTCAGCAATTAAGCTCAGCAATTACATTCTTAAAATAATGTAATCATTCATCATTAAACTTTTTCAAGAATAAATTCATTTCAGTATATGATTAACATTTGAATCATACTGTAACATCATGTAAAAATTTGAGTATGCTTTAACCTTCAGTTTTACCTTCATTGAGTATGCATTAACCTTCAGCTTTACCATCATTTACTGTCATTTTCCGCTTAGTCTTAACACAAAATACAGACCAAATGGGAACTGTCAGCAATTGTGCACAATGCAAAGCAGAGAATAACGTCCTGAGCCATATGACTCGCTCCTATGGGATCCCGAAAAATTTACTGGTCTTACCACCTCATCCAAATAACCATAGGACTCATTTCCATGGGGTCTTTCATCTCATTTGCAATACTCAAATTTCTCTTTTAAACATTTCATAAAAACTTTCATGCATGCACAAGTAATAAAAGCTTATGCAATTCTTTCATTTTGAAAACATGCACGTGAAATCTTTTATAAATGATTTACATGTAATGTAAGGGTAAAAAGTGTCCTTGCCTTGCTCACGCTCAAAACTTACTCCCTAACCATCCTTCGTTAGTTAGCTCCCGTTTCCGTTTTCATCTACGCTTTCATTTTCGTCTTCGTCTACCTCGTTTCCTTTGTTTTTGCTCTGATTACTTTTAGAGCCATTCTAAACCTTAAAACAGGTTCCTATGTACATAAACGTCTCATATTAGTACATCATTCGAGCTTTAAACTTTATAACCTCATTGATCATTCCTAATTTACTGCACTAATGGTACTCACATACGGACGACTTTCTTTTACAGTATTTAGCTACAATCTTAACGTTTCTACATTCTAAATTTCTAGAGCTTCGTATAGGCTCAAGAACGAATCAATTCCAAGTTTGTATGAAAAAGATATAGCTTTCCAAAGTTAGAACAATTTTCAGAAGATATGCACTATTTTGATTTTACAGCAGCAAATTTGGGCATTTTTCAAAAATATCAAATAATCTCAAAAGGCATCATTATTTTTGGAAAAACATACTATACTTTTGCAATTTTAATCATAAAAATTCTCATCAATTATCACCTTATAGGCTATTTTATTCATAATTGTAAATTTGGTCTAAAAACCATAATTTTCCAGAAATCCGGGATGCTACTGTCCCTGTTTTCTAACATTTTATAAAAATAGTAAATGACCTTATTTTCTCACACAACTTTCTGGAAATATGTTCCTTATCAAGTTAAATAATCTCACAAAAAAAATCATGTATAACTCACACGTATATTATTTTATAGAGATTTTTGGTCATAGGCTACTAGTTCCAACTCCTCGGTTTCATCAGAAAACTATTAAAATACCAAATGAACTCCAAAAATTACGAAACTTAGTGGGTATCATCTATATTTATTCCAGTACTTCTAATAATAGTTTCATGACCATTTGACAAGCCAATTAAGTTTCATATAATTTATGAACAGTAACTCGTAGCCCAAAAATTCAAGATTTTTCAATATACATATTACTTCCTTTGCAACCACCAATTACTCAAGCATGAATTCAACTTATTCATCAACTATGCTACTCTCTAATTCTCTTAAACATCATTATAAACACCAACTTAACCATGAAAACCATAAAAAAAGTTAAGACTTTTACCTTCTTGTTGTTTGGCAAAAATTTGCTGCACCCCCTTCACTTTCGGTCCTCTCTTGACTGCCTTCTACTAATTTCTCTCCCTTAATTTTCCTCTAATTAGTGGACTTGAGGAGTGTATTTAGTGGTATTCAAGGTTTAGAGGCTTAGTAGGGGTGTAGAGCAGCTTAATCTTACTTGGTTGGCTATGGAGATCACCCATCTCTCTCTTAGCTCACTCTCTTTTCTCTCTTCTTTCTTCCTTTGGCATGAATGGCTAAGCCCCCTCCCCAAATCTGCTGAATTTCCTTATAAAGAGGAAGAAAAAATCTTGCTTGGTGAAATGTCTATTTTGCCCTTAGATATTTTGGAAGGAACCACAAGAATTTGACATCTCAAGGGCATTTTAGTCATTTCACATCTTTATTTGTAAATTACTATTTCTTCCCTCAAGGTTTAGATGAAATAATTATTAAGTCCTTTCTCTTTTCAACATTTCAACCATATCCCCTGTTTTGGCTTAGTTTTTCACTTTAGCCCCACCTTAAGTTCCCACAATTTGTCTTAGCCCATATTTAATCACCTTTGTTCCATTTCCTACTTGGAACTTAACTAGATAATTTTAACTTGGGTTGACTACAAAAATATACTTTCACATTGCCTTAAAAATTAATTAACTTCGGCCTCCCTTTTTACTTCCAAAATCCGGCCATTCCTGAAAATGTGTTTGATCCACTTTTTCAATTCCTCTTTAATCCATACTTAATTTAACTTCACCCAACTTATTTTACTTTGATCCATATTTTCATCCAAGTCCAAAACCGAGTTAACTTGGCCATAGCTTTACTAAATACCCTTACTTCTTGAACTATTTTCTTCCACAATATTTTGACCAAAAAGGCTATTCGGTTTTGTCCGTTTTCAAACTTAGTTTAATCCTCAATCTAAATTCACTTTAATCCAACCTCATTAATCCACTTACACTTTAACCGATCCATAATTCATTCAAGTCTTGTTCACCATTCTTGGTTCATTTCTGGCTTAACGATTGGCCAAATAAAATTTCTAGAATCGACCATCAATTATAAATAATTTATTAAACATGCATAAAATTTTGCAATCCAAAAGTACAAATTATTTACATATCCTTCATTTTAAATTTCCGAGGTCTCACAATGTGTCATCCAATGCTTACATATTATGAACTATATCCAATAATCTTTCTCTTGGTGAATACTAATGTATATATATTTGTACTTTACTAAAAATTTCCATGATCTATCGCAACCATTATTCATCATTTATCTAAGTTTGATTGAAGTTGAGTGATTGAAGTTGAGCACAAGCTCAACTTCCCTTTTTCCACAACATTTGTGAACATTTATGTTGAATTTATGCTCTCATCAACTTTTCCATTAATCTCTAAATACAAATCATTTGTTTATTTACTTTAGTCACTGCAACATACTCTACCTCTTTTATTGAAAGAGAAACTATTTTTTTGTAACTATGAAATCCAACTAACTGCAGTTCCATTAACTGTGAAAACATATCTTGTGTAGTGTTTTGACTATTGTCTTTATTCCCTGAATGATTAAAATCAATATATCATTGCATATAAATGTTAGTACCCTTAAATATAAACAGTAAATGGGTTTTGAGATATTTTAATATCCACTAAACTACTTGTGAGAACTTGAATTTGTTAATGAATAATTAATAATATGAAGATTTCCTTTTATTATGTTTAATGGAATCATTTTCCGCATCGCTATATTTCAGAAAACTGAATTAGAATAAAAATATAATGACCAAGGGCATTTTGGTCATTTTGACAAAAGTTATGGTCAAGGGCATTTTAGTTATTTTGACAAAAGTTATGCTCAAGGGTATTTTGGTCCTTTTGATAAAAGTTATGCCTAGGGACATTTTGGTTATTTTGACCCGAAAGTTAAAAAGTGTTCAAAATCACAAAACAACCAAAGATCTGGAATCAGCGCAGAAAAATAGTGGATCGAAACGCCGTCAGATTTTTGACTTGACCTAGCCCAGAGTTGACTTTTTGACTAGAGCGTCGTATGGAAAAATAGATAGCGCTATTGGAATCACAGCGTGCCAAAACGTGAGAATAAAGTATAATATTGTATTTTACGATTTTTGACTTTTTAAACTATTTTTTAATTATTAAATTAATCAGTCCGCAAATCGAGACTAATTCACAAATTTAAAATTGATTTTTTTTAGCTCAGTTGACCAAATGGGGCCCATTGACGTGCAGGCCCTAGAACCTTGTCTTTTTCCCTTTAGCCCCTTTCCTTTTCTTCTCTTTTCTCTTTTCCCCCAAACTTTCTGCAACTTCTGAATTTTGCCACTTCCATACACAGTCCCTTTCAAGCTTCGATTCAAGATATTAAACGTTGTAAATTGTCTTTATAACGCGTACCGCCCAACCCTAACTCATTCCACCAACCAAATACTCTGCATTCGATTTTTGTTCTTGGTCGAGGTGAGCAAGAATTCAAAGTCAGAATTTTTGTTGTTGTTTGTTCAAATTGACGATTATAATAACATCTGAGAGTTTTTTAGGATCGATTTGAGCCTTTGAGGTCGATCTATAGTCGGCATATGTCTAACGTGCTCTTAACCAAAGATCAGATTTTTAGGCTCGAATCGGATGTGTTTGAATCGATTGAAAGATCTAATGGAATCTTGCAGTTGCAAGGATTGTTTTAGTACCTTCTGATCGGGTGTTTATGATGTTTTAAAGTTTGTTTTGATTTTCCCGGTGAGCTTGTGGCTGTCATAAATGGCTTCTTGGCCGGGTCCAAGGACGATGAACACAACCTCCCTGTTCTTGAGGTTCTAGGTTACAGGGATGGTGAGAACCGAAGTTCCACCAATCCCTTTGCCACAAAACTGAGCTTACCTATTGATTCAGTGTGTGTGGGTGTATGTTTGGCCATGGCAGCCCACTGACGACGACCACCAGGTCAACCGATCGGCCAGCCTGTTAGTCGAACGACCGGAGGCGAAGGAGAAGGGAATGACCAGTCGACCAGTCAATGGTTGACTTGGTCAACTGCCTTTTGACCGACCGCCCAACCTGCAGACCACTTCCACGAGCAACCAGATTGACCGGCCAATCACCTAAGTAGTCAGGTTCGAGGAGAGGCCGACCAGACCGACCAGGCAATGGTTGACTTGGTCGACTTACCCCGACCGACCAGTTTAGTACCGACTTATCTTGAAGGCCGACCGGCCCGTTTGCTAACACGACCGACCATTCTAGCCTAACGGAAAGGGTGCAGGAGAAATGGCCGACCGATCAGCCAGCCGATGGTTAACTAGGTCAGCCGTTGTTTGACTATAATTATTTCAGTTATGTTATTATTATTTTCTCATGATTATTATTAATGCCATTATTTTCAAAAAGGTTAAATTCCTAAAATATCACTGATGGCATATTTACTAAAATACCCCTCTGCAGTAAATTACTAAACTGCACTTAATGCATATTTACAAAAATGCCACTGCGTCATATTTATAAAAATGTCACTGCTGCACTATTTACAAAAAAGCCACTGCATAATATTTACAAAAATGCCACTGCAACATATTTATAAAAATACCACTACAACATATTTACGAAATGCTACTATTGCACTATTTACAAAAATGTCATTGCAGTGTTAATTACAACAATGCCATTGAGTCGAAAAAATGAGTAAGGAACATGTTAAATTTACTTTTAACTTGGAAATCTAATTTTCTTAAAATTAGAAAATATTATATTATATTCAATTAAATTTTATTTTATTTAGATAATAAATTAGAATATTTAAGGAATACTATTTTAATTCCTTTTAAATGATTTAAATATCATTACGGTGTGTTCGCACATCATACTTATTGTTTTAAACATCGTATATTTTTATGTACGAATGTTATACTCATTTTATATCCGATGAATTATTTAGGGTCAAGAGTACCCCGGGATAAATACGAGGAATAAATTAGACGGAAAAAGTTAAATGACAGATTGTCAGATAATGACAACTTTGCCCTTTGAAATTTTGTATGTTTTCATGTCAATTTCAATTAGGGATCCCAGGATGCTTAGTATTATTTTCAGAATGAGCGATATATTTTAAAACGATGATACTAATGTTAGGCTGTTATTATTTAGGAACATACGTGAGTGAGGAAGGGAGACTGTCGAGCACAAAACGCGTTACGTGGAAAGTCTAAGAAAGCTTTGTTAAGGCAAGTTATTACTCTCCGCCTTATGTATAAGTTATTGTTCACTTATGCATGAAATTTATTCAGCTATTAATACATATGATTTAAATTCTAGTATACACATTTGCCATGAATGTAAAAATTTAATTACTTGTGCATTATTTGTTGTTTCAAGTTAAATTCTTGAACTTGTTTAAAATGATTATGCATATCTACCATGTATAAGCATGCCATATTATTGAAGCGTTTATCATTTCACATGATTCTTGATAATTTGAGATCGAATATTGAATATAATTGAAGACCGGTGTGCCGGGACCCTACATGGTTAACTCTTGTAGTTGTGACGTATACGGGTAGGAGTTTTAAAACTTGACTGTGTCTCAAGGATGACGAAATGACTGTGTGTTGAAATGACTAAGTGTCGGGCAGAAATGCCACCCAATTGATGTTCAATCATTCAAAATATTAAATGTTGAATGGCATGATGTCACATTTACTCGTATATTATGCATGCGTTGATGAAATTCATATTAACTCATAAATTCAAAAATTAAAGTTTTGATGATTCAAAACCATACCGTTTTATCTTTTTGACTGGAATGATCATTTTATTCAAAATAGAATAATTTCTTGCTGAGCATCTTTCGCATATTCTTGCTATGTTTTTATAAACCTTCCAGAGGCAGTAAAGCGAGGCAAGACCTCAAAAGGAAATAGCAAAGTAGAGTGTTACTGAGATGTCCCCGGATTTGTCTAACTTGTAATGTGTGATTGAATATTATACAACTCCTATTCGTACGCGACCCTATTATTGTAAGACCTTAATTATTTAATTAAGTGTTATGTTTCCGCTGTGTAAATTTATTCGTATGTAAGATCCTTGTAAGATATAACAGGGCGAGTTGTCAAGTATTGGCAACTCAGCATGCTGAGATGATATCTGATGACTCGGTTTCCCCGAGGATTCAGAGGTGAAAATTTGGGAGCATCACACTACTTGCCAATATTCTTTTCTTGGGTTTGACATGTATTTGCTGACAGCTCCTACTGCATGAGCAATATCAATCCTTATACTTACCATTACAAACATCAAGTTTTCCATTATCGAAGAGTATAGAACTCTTGCTATATGGTCCTTTTCCTTATCTGAAGAAGGAAAATATCCTTCATGAGCTTTAAGTGATTAGACTAGCAATCATCTTTGTCTTGTCCATGTTGAACAACTTTAACACTTTCTCGACATAGCCTTTTCGAGATAACCAAAATTTCTTTAAATTTGTATATCTCTTTATCTATGCACCAAGAATCTGTCTTACTTTACCTAATCTTTCATGTCAAAGATTTTAGATAAACTTTTCTTTAGATTGTTAATTCGTTACAAATTAGAACCTACAAAAAGCATATCATCTACATAGATTACAAGAATTATATAATCTCTAACATCATATTTCAGAAAGTAGACACAGTGATTAGAATGATATCTAGCAAACTTCAAATCAGTATAATATATAAATAGACAAACATTAGTCCATTTGGTTTATTTTCCGAGTCTTGGTTCATTTATCGAGTTGACTCGGTTTAATTACCAAGTTTACTGTAACACCCCATACCTCCACTTAAAACCATTACTTGAGGTGTTAATGAAATATACACGTTCCCTTTTGTTTCCACATTTTATCTTTTCTAATTACGACATGCTGGCTCCTTATATGTGGTAACCCATTTACCCACGTCCCTTACTTTACATACATTCATCCACAAAAC
Source organism: Pittosporum tobira (assembly GCA_032359685.1). NCBI lineage: Eukaryota > Viridiplantae > Streptophyta > Magnoliopsida > Apiales > Pittosporaceae > Pittosporum > Pittosporum tobira. The sequence goes on from JAUMHB010112345.1 coordinate 28,178, forward strand.
ATAAATTATTATAGACCAGCATCGGGTATTAAACTCAAATTACATTCTTCCAAACATCCATCTAAAGAGGTTGAGTAAATTCCCGAAGTATACCTTTGCGTGCCTTTCTTGATTAGGTATCACATTTTCTTTGCGTTGTCTCACTAACTGTAAACATTCCACATAAAATAAATAGTGAGCGAATTAAGCTCAGCAAGTACAATACTCTCAAAGCTAAAAATGCATAACAACATGTCTTAACGTATGGAAATTTGTAACATTTCATACATGGAAGTCATAAACTTTATAAATGAATTTAATAATGCTACCACGATCTACGAGCAAAATGTAAATCATGCAACTATTGCAAAGGAAATGAGTATGCACTAAGCCTTTCTTAGTGGTCACCCGCATATAACGAGTGAAACATAACTTACCTGGCCCTAACACAAAGTCCAGACCAAGTAAACATTCTTTCAAGCCGAATCCGCACGTGGATTTCGTGCG
>JAUMHB010112456.1:8280-28660 GCA_032359685.1 Pittosporum tobira
TATAGTGTCAAACTCCAAGTAGAACTGAATCATATAAAGATCCCAGTAGATTTATAAGAACTAGAGAGAGAGAGAGATAGAGAGAGAGAGAGAGAGAGAGAGAAGAAAAGCACACCAAGGAAAAGTAATGTACCTTCTGACTAGTTCTCTCTTTGCATTTACTTGTTAGGATTGTGTTACACATTCTGAATCTGGATCTTTGCCTGCAGTTTGATTATCTGAAGAGCTTGGAGATTGAGGAGAAAATTAACAAAATCAGATGGTGCCAAACAGCTAATGGAGCCCTCTTTCTTCTGTCTACTAATGACAAGACAATTAAATTTTGGAAGGTAGGTGATTTATTTCATTTGTAGCGTACATATATTCCCTCCGTCCCATTTTATATGTCCTAATTACAAAATACATGATTATTAAAAATATCTTGATTCCCCTTCAAATTACCCATCTTGCCATATTAATTAGTAATTACTACTTATCTACCACTTTCCTCTTTCTCATTTAATAAAGTCACAAGTGCATATCTCCTACCTAATTAATCTCTAAATTCTATCTTTGAATTTTCTCCCATTAGTGTCAATATGTTTGGTTAAATGGATTGACATGTTAATTGCTCTCTAATTAGTTGTTGCGTAGCTAGAGGAGGAGAGAGATGTTAAAGAGATTAATTTTTTGGCTTTAATTTTGTTATGTTTTCAATGATGGGTTAAGTTTTCGTTTTTCAAAGAAATTGTTGGTAATTAAATATGGGCAATGTTGGAAAGATAAGGCGAAAATAGTATCGAAAAGGAAATAAGACAACAAAAATGAGACAAACCAAAATGGAAATTAGACATATAAAATGGGACAGAGGAGAATAACTTTTCTCATATTTGCTTCATGCTATCATATATATATATATATATAGAAGGACCTTAGCATATATCGGCATATTGCTACTTATAAAAATAAAGGATCCGCGCCTGTGGGTTCACCTCCTTTTTTTGGTGCGTATAGTGGGCTTATTAATTAGCCATTCAAAATAAATAAATAAAGGATCCTAGATATGGTCATACTCCCTTTCCTGAATTATTGTCCTCATCCCTTTGTTAATGCATTAACTAAATCTTTTGTTTTCAAACACCCATCATTAGTGAAAGGTAAAATTGAAAAGTAAGAGAGAAGCAGCCAAGTCAAATGCATGCAATTACTTCTTGTAAAATTGGACATTAGTTAAGAGATGAAGGGAGCATGTAGTTTCTTTAACTGTACTTCTTGATTCCTTATGACTTAAGAAAATGGTTTCTTATTACGGTTGTGCATTACAATATACTTTTGTTTGAAAGGTGACTGAACTTAGCTGCGGATATGAATTATTTTGGTATACATTATCTATTTTTTATTCTCTTTGGGATCATGCGTTAGGACTTTCCAAGGAATTTCTTTGTCAGATCTTCATAGGGATCGCTAGGCGGTGCTTCACCAATGCGTCAATGTTTTATCCACTTATCTTCTTTGATTTCTTTTCTGTTTTGTTTTATAAAGACGTGTAGTTGTAATTTCTTCTTATCTTCATCGATAAAATATTCTTCGTTTATCTTAGATAAAAGTAGGTACTGAATCTTGGATGGAAGCTTATATCGCACTTCTTTTTCATCGTCAAAGGCCTCAAAAGATTCAGCTTCTTTCCTTATTCCACCAATGGAAGATCTCATCATGAAATTTTTATTACTAATCATGGTCGTTAACTTTATTACTCTTTCTTTGTGGTATGTGGTTATTTAATTAATCTCTCATGTATGTTCGGGTGCTATTTTATCTATGTTACTTTTCACTGGAAGGGAATGTTGATATGCTAGATCTGTGGAACTTTTTTCTCACCTAGTCGCATTTGATTGATGTTTAAGATATTTGGAAGCTTAGATCATATAGTTCATATTTTATGCTCCACTTCTGTTTGACAGGTTCAGGAGAAAAAGGTCAAGAAAATTTCGGAGATGAACATGGACCCTTCCAAAAGTATTGCGAATGGCAGTGTCACCAGCTCAAGTGTTTCTTCAAGCACAAACTCGTATCTTGCTAATGGAGGATGTTCTGATACATCCCTTTCTTTTTCAAGCAATGACTTTTCATTCCCATCTGGGGGAATTTCATCTCTACGTTTACCTGTGGTAACTATAAGCAACTTAAGCTTTATATTGTTTCAGTGCAAATATGCTCAAGTAATTAATGTGTGTGTGTTTTCTTCATTATTTTTTAAATGCTTTATTTGTTTTTATGTAACGCTAATAATTATAATCTGTAGGTGAGCAGCAACGAGACCAACCTTACGGCAAGATGTAGAAGAGTATATGCCCATGCACATGACTATCATATCAATTCCATTTCAAATAACAGGTGGAAATTCATACTTGCGCTTAATCCCATCCCGTCCCATCCCCCTTCCCTCCTCCTCTCTTTCCCCCTCTCTCTCTCCCCCCTTCTCCCTCTCTCGTCTTGATAAATTGAATATTTCTTCTCATTATCCTGTAGTCTGTAGATAGAGTTGAACATAGTTATTATCATTAAGTCATGCTTGTCTGGTATTTTGACGGGCTTGAAGAGGTGCTATGAATTATTTGCATTTGCATTTGATTATTCTCACTCTATTTTTTTCAATTGTTGATGTCTCAGATTTTATGGTAACTGTATACCCTCTTTCCTCATATCGGTTGCATAAAAGGGGGACGGTTTTCTGAAATGTGATGGATTGTTACATTGCATTTGCTTTTTGTGAGATACTCACTCCTTCCGGCAAGCACTTTGGCTTACATTAAAAAAAAAAAAAAAAAAAAAAAAAAAAAAAAAAAAAAAAACAATAGCTTCATCATCATTAAATTTTTTCTTTTGGGTGAAATCATCAGTGATTCGGTGGATAGTTATGTCTATTCCCACTTGAATGTATATTCACTGCTGATGCCCTTTATGCTCCTTGGATTTTTCCACAAGGCCCAGATAAAAAAAGGAGAAGGAAAACCTTCATATCTGAATGCATGGTTATTTATAAAAGCTAATGCCAGTCACTGGTTAGATGACAGATCGATTGTCTTCTACTTAAAAATTTTAAAAAAAAAAAAAGCAAACATAAAAACGTTACAATGAGTTCGAGTCTTAGCTGGTTTTCCTCTGGCATATGATTTGTTGGACTCTCAGTTTATGCATATCATTCTATGAACACGGACGTTGATATTGCATTGCATTATTTCCTAACTTATTACTACCGAAGTTTGACCATCAGGACACTTTCTTTTAACTTATTATTATTATTGGGTGACGGGGACATAGAACCTAACCTCAACCAACATAAAAATGCTGTCCATTGAGCCCCTAATGGGATTTGATCCCTGACCTCCCCTGTTAGATGATGAGAGGGGTACCACTAGAGCTAGAGCTCATTGGTATCACCATCAAAACACTTGATACGGCGTTCTCTCCTTTATTTTTGTGGAATCTAGGTGGTTTTTCTACTTTGCAGTGAATAAAGTATGGGAAAAAGGTTGCTACGCTTTTGGGTAGCTACTTACATCCGCATTTTTTAAGAGATAAGCAGCCGTTTGGTCATTTTAGGTGCCGTTTTACCATTTGGAAAAGAGTTAACGACACATCGTTGTTTGGGGAGCCAAATAGGGATAACTGGATAAGACTTTGGTCTCTTCTTCCTTTTTGGTGGGTTTTCTTCTTCTTTTGATTGTTGAACTCGTGTTTCTCACCCCCAACCAGCAGACACCAGTTCACCACCACCACCACTGCTTTGTAAAATAATCTTGTGACCATTCTGTTTTGCTTGTTGGGTTTTGAAAATTCCCCTTTATTAGATTTGTTTATAGTTCTAAATTTGTGAAATTACAAATTAAAGGTGCTACATATGGGAAATTAGAGTTTTCACATCAAGAGCTCAATTTGGAAATCTGGAAACTAAAATTTTGATTTTCAAATAGAAAAAGTCCTTCATCATAACTTGAATCCTTAGATTTCAAATTGAGAAAAAAATACATACTTATACCATATTTGTTCCTTTGCTTAAGTTAGAGATAAATTGAGAGGGAGAAGAACAAGAGGGAGACCGAAGGAGACGCATGTAGGATAGGTGAGGGAGGACTCCAGATAAGAAGCGACAAACTGAATGGAACCAGTGATAAAAGAAAAGGAAAAAAAAGGGAAAAAAACCTTGCAGTCATTTTCAAACTGGCGTATCTTAGTTAGCTGCATCATATTGCAGCCCCAGTGGTCCCATAAAGTATTAAGGGTTGTCAGGCTAAATCTTGATTCTGAGTCTACTCTTCACACAAAACAAGTGACCCGAATCCTCTTTTCCAGTGGGAAGAATTTTTTTTTGGTTATTGTACAGAGTGCCATTTGTTGTTGACCTTTATTGTTCTCAGGTTTAACATATTTTGTTTGTTTCATCTATTGTTTGATGTTTCTAATTCAGTGAAACTGCGATCAAAATGCACTGCCATCCAAGTTAACTCTCTCTCTCTCTCTATATATATATATATTACATTTCAGCGATGGTGAAACATTTATTTCAGCTGATGACTTGCGTATAAACCTTTGGAACTTGGAAATTAGTAACCAGAGTTTCAACATTGTTGATGTGAAGCCTGCAAATATGGAGGATCTAACAGGTATGGTTTTCTTGGAATTTCAGTACATATATGATTTTATAAGATAGCATATGGTCTAGGTTTTTGTTGTGCATGGTAGAATGTATCACATTATTTATTATGATCTTCACTTATCGAATAGTTGCAGGCAAAAAATTGGTAAGCAACCCAAATATCGAAAGACTGTTTGGGGATTCACTGATTCAGTCATGCTCTTGAAAAGTAATTACTGTGTCCCATTTCTGATTGCAGAGGTAATAACATCAGCAGAGTTTCATCCTACCCATTGCAACACATTGGCATATAGCAGTTCTAAAGGATCCATCCGTCTTATTGATTTGCGCCAATCTGCTTTGTGTGACACACATTCTAAATTGTAAGTTTTTTACTTGAACCCCTGCCCCACATGTTTTGCTTTTCTCCTACTGCTCTTATTTTCAAGATGTTTCCATTATATTCGACTTCTGCAGATTTGAGGAACCGGAGGCGCCGGGTTCAAGATCATTTTTCACCGAGATAATCGCCTCAATTTCTGATATTAAATTTGGAAAAGATGGAAGATATTTGTTAAGCCGCGATTATATGACCCTAAAGGTTTGATACATCATGAATTTTCTGCTTTTGTAGGATTTTTGGATGTAGCTTTGCAGTTTGAGATCTGTGTTTGTTTCTGACTTTGTGCTGTATCCAGAATCCTATGTATTATATTTAATCAGGGACCAGTGATATATAGCAGGGGTCAAGGATTGTGCTCCCATTATATGCGAATTGTGGTCCCATGTACTATATTTAATAATTTTACTTTGTACAGTATTAAATTTAGGAATTGAACTTCAAAGACCAGCCATCCCAATTGAGGATGTAATGATGGTTTAAAATCTATTTTGAAGCCTACAGAAAACTCAAAAGCTACGAAAATTTTCATTTATCCCATACTCGGTCTTGAAGGCCGTTCTAGAGTTGTGTCACCAAGGAGGACGGTAACTTTATTACATGATTAGATTAGGAAAACTGAAGATTCTTTACTCATCTATATGGACATGGATTTCTGTGTCTTCTAATTGGCCATTTTATGAGATTGTATTATGTGGAATTGTTGGAATTATAGTTCATTAGGTTTCCAAGGGCTTCTATTATATAAACCATACTTTTAGGTTGAACAGTGTAAGGTTATTTGGTCTAATGATGTTTAACTATATAATGCATGTATATATGTGTGTACATGTTACAAAAATATGTCCTATTATAACTTATAAAGCTATTGTTATTCAAAAAAATAAGCTACTTCATCAATTTCTCTGTGTGTGTGTGTGTGTGTGTGTGTGTGCGTGCGCATTACAGCTGTTTAAAATTCTATTATTTTCTTGTTTGATTTTAGTTATGGGATATTAATATGGATTCTGGGCCAGTTTCAACCTTTCCGGTTCATGAGTATTTAAGACCAAAGGTAAATTCCTCTCCTTTAGACATGTTTAGCCAAATTCTTGCTGTAATATTTGTGGTTGAACTGATTATATTGTGCAATTTTTATGTGCAGCTATGTGATTTGTACGAAAATGATTCCATCTTTGATAAATTCGAGTGTTGCTTGAGTGGCGATGGTCTGCGGGTAGCAACTGGTTCTTACAGGTCTGCCACAACTTCTATTTTCAGTTATCCTTAGTCACTGGTATCTTTATTATGCATCATCTGATATAAAGTGATGATTTTCAGCAACCTATTCCGGGTGTTTGGATCCGGTGTGGGTAGTAGTGAAGCAACTACTCTGGAAGCTAGCAAAAATCCAATGAGGTATCTACTATCCAGTGGATGTGACACGTTACGAGATTTGAGATGATTCCGTATAACAGTTTTTGTACTAGACTCCCTCCATTCCAAAATTAGAGAAGCTTTAATCCGTTCCAAAATTAAAGATATAGATGTAGTGTTATTATACAGTGATGAAATTCCTGGCACGTCATACTTACATTCTAGGTAACCTGAGTACTGTTAACTCACAACTGATATAAAGTTTTTTCCTCGAAAGTCATTTTAGAAATGTATCTCTAATTTTGAAACAGAGGAGTTCTCTATAAATCAAATATGGGTTGTTCTCTACACCCTTTCCTAGTTGACACGTGCCAGTTGACCAAGCTACACTCCTGATTACTTAATTTCTGAGTTAAGTCTAAAACAAATTACTTTTCCTTTCCTTCTCTGATGATAAAATATTTGATATGTTTTTTTCACAGGCGACAGATTCAAACACCCTCAAGGCCTTCTAGATCCCTAAGCAGTATAACGCAGCGTGTTGTCAGACGAGGTCAATAAATATTTGATTTTTCTTTTCATTTCCTTTCTTGATTTCCTTGTTTCCAATTCTGCATTTCCAGTTTATCACTGCTTTATATGTAACTTTGGATGTATCTTATGTCAGGGGCTGAAAACCCAGGGGTTGATGCAAACGGGAATTCATTTGATTTCACAACAAAGTTGCTCCACCTGGCATGGCATCCAAGTGAAAACTCAATTGCTTGTGCTGCTGCAAACAGCTTGTACATGTATTATGCGTAAAATATGGATATCCCGACGGAAGATTAATGCTCGGGTTAACATTTTTGGGTTGCTGCTGGAGAGGGTCATTTCCAGAAATATCTTGAGGCTTTCCCATTCGCAGTTAAGTGTGTCAGAAGTTATGTAGGTTATCTTTGAATCTGCATGTAACTTGTCAGTCACCTATCCTTTGTCTTGTGTGCTTCCCTTTTGCCGTTCAGGTCTCTATTTATTTAAAAAATATATATATATATATATATATTCACCTTTCTGCTCATGGAAAGATACAGTTGCCTTGTTATTGTGTTTGGGTGTAAGTGGGGTATTGTAGCTCTCCGACAACCATAAACTAAAGGATCCAGTTGCGCTCAAGTTTTAGGGTGAATGTAGTTGAACCAAATCTTAGTTGGAATGAGCTGATGCTGATTTGCAGGGGCTCTAGCTTCTTAAGTTTCTCAAATACTGTAAATTTTTTTAGGATAAATTGTAGCCTGTTTCTGTTATAGTAGTTCTTTTATTTTTAAGTATTTATTAATCGGAAAGGGATAATTAAATGATTTTGGCTGTTATTTGATTTGTAATTTGTTAATTGTTAAAATGAATCTGCTGCAGCGGTTACCGTATAGCCCTTGGTAGTTTATAGCCAAAAGGGCCCAAAACCGAGAACCTAAGGAGTTGCAGTTATTATCGTTTTGGGATTTGACGAAGTCAAGTCGGTTTTCGTTATGGGTTAGTTTGGTGATAAAGACTAGTGACATAAGGCTGAAGACTGGTCAATGATGGGCAGAGCTTACGTGGAGTGACAGATTGAAAGGCCAGTAATGATGACTACACGAGTCTCTCGGTGCGCTTGTATGACAGCAGTTTTATAAGTTTAATGAGATTAAAACGGTAATTAAAAAAAAAATTAATATTTGATAAATTAATGTATGATTGGAAAGTTTCAAGTTTACAATGTAAATTCAAATTTTCAGTATAAATCTAAAAACTCTATTTCCACTCCGAATCCTATTATCGTATTCTAACAAATCGCAGTTTTGATTTGAGATGTGTTTGAAAAAACTATTCAATTCAATTCAATTCAAACGACCAACAAACAACAAAAGGAAACAATTCATTCTTGAGCAAAGTTAGGGTGAGGAAGTACGGTGTAAACACCAAATTCCGCGTGAAAACCAGGAGTACGGTTTTGGTGGTCAAAGGAGGAGGAGTAGATATGAGAAGACCAAGAAAGTAGTTAGGTGGGGTAGCCACGCGGGTTTTGTTGAAGGTTCCCGCTTATGCGCAATTACTTTGATGTACCATTTAAACCGAGATTAGCATCTGTGTCCAATTAATATGTGGGATGTTTAAATTCATTAAAACAGTTTTTAAACACTCACATAATATTCTAAAGTTCGTTTTTAGAGATTTAAATACGCATTAACAGAATATAATTATCCATAAAATCAAATCATTCTACGCTGCTACGTACGTGTTTAATAAGAGTTTCCAGTGAAATAAGGTCAACTCAACAAAATTTTTATAACTTTGCTAAATACGACGAGACAAAGAGAGTGGAGGAGAGAATCACGGGCTTTTTTGCTAGGAGTGAGACTACTGGCCTCGCCTCGCCTCCGAAACTTACGCTTCTTCCTCTTTCCTTGATCACTACAGATGGGGAAAGGTGGACGGTCAAGATGAGATTGCTAGAAATTACTAATGATTCTAAATTATAACTCGTTAGTCTGCTTCATTCGCACGCCAACCCCCTTATTATTACGGCCTCCAACTAGTACATAGATGATGGATTGATGGCTACAACATTTGTCGGCTTGGCCGGTGCAAGCCGGAAGGAAGGCCTTTACTAATATTTCCTTCCGTTACGGGAATAGAAAGATTGAGGTTATTTTTAAATTTTTAAATTTTTAAATTATTGTAATTTATTATACAATTAAAACAATAAATACTTCAATAAGTAATTTTTTTTTTAAATGGTTTATATCATTTTAATTTTTATTGATTAAAAATTTAATTAATTCATGTTAATTTAAAATTTTAATTTTAAATAATCTCTCTTTTTTTAAAACGGACCGAGTATGATTTTAAATTAGAGTAAATATTACTGATGTACCATATTCAGTTAATACGCAAATCCAATTTTACAACCCAATTTAGTTATATGTAATGACATCTCTTTACAAGGAAGTTTGATTCTTTTCTAAAAAAATTAATGGTTGTTATGAGAATAACAATATTCCTTGTACAAAACAAAAAAAAAAAAAAAAAAACTTGTGATGATGATGGAATCCAAATGAGCATAAATTAAAAATGTGATTATAATTAATCATAAATGTAGCAAGCACGACTCTCTTAGGATATCGATCATTCCTTCCAATACTATTCTAGCACTCCGTATCATAACCATAATATTTTTAATGTTAATTTAGAGCTTATTATCACATCAGTTGACATTTGTTCTCGGTGTCTAATTTAAAAATAGAGCTGCCAAGAACAAGGAATAAGTGCTAAGTACTAGCTAGTATTATTTAAATTAAAAAATGGATTACTTTTTAATTAACTACTATCTCCTGTATTAATTGTAGCATTTTTATTTTTTTAATTTGCTCATAATTATTATAAAATTTTTATTTAAAAAATATTTGATAAGATAAATTATTTAAATTACTCTTATTTTATCAATATGATTCACTATTTTAATTATTAATCTAATATTACGGTGAATCACTCAATTGTTACTTTAATATTATATTTTATTATTTTAATTATTATTTTATTATAAAAAATTACAATAATAATATTATAGCTCAATATTTTAACAATTAAACTATTATTTAAAATTAATAGGAAAAAAAAGAGCGTGTACGTTAATACTTTAAGAGATGTATCTCAACAAATTTATATTAAAAAATATATCGCTTAAAACATTTATTCTTATGTATTTATTCTTATGTTATTGAGCGAGACTTTCTCATTATAATATTATAAAAATATTTTTTTTATAATTAAATATATTTATTAAAATATATGAAAAAAATATTATTATAATTAAATTAGAACGTGAGGGAGTACAGGGTTAGTGGAAGTTGACGGACTATCAAAACTCCGTTTGAAAGCGACTGTCCTGAAATTCTGTCACTCTCTCTAGAAGAGAAGAGTAAGTAGCTTTCTCTCTCTATATCTAATTATATCTATTTATGATGTTTGTTCGTCAGTCTCACGCGGAGTCTATACCTCGTTCACATCAAGAATTCAAAGTTCAATTCCAAATTATCTTCTTCTTCTCTCTCACTCTTATCAGTAGATTTCTTCATTCATGAACACTACGAATGAGCCCATCTGAAACGTTATTTCTCCAGAAGCTACTTCCAATAAAAATCTAACTTCAGACCTTCAAAAATCTCGAAGCTTTATCTAAATTATGTAGATTTGTGTTCTGAGACCCATATCTGGATTACAAGAATATCTTAGAACCTTTTGTCTTTTTCTTAATTTACTCGTCTTTTCGCCGCTTACCTGCCTCAAAAGCTATCACCTCAATCAGATCTTCAGAAGCCCAAATCACGAAAGTCTCCGAAAATTCAAGAAACGGTATTTTTGGGACACAGAAATGCAATCAACTTATTCAACTCAATTCCCTGAACAAGAACACTTGAAATGCCCAAGATGTGAGTCATCAAACACCAAGTTTTGTTACTACAACAACTACAATCTCTCTCAGCCACGCCATTTCTGCAAGAACTGTAAGCGGTATTGGACTAAAGGAGGAACTCTTCGCAACATTCCGGTAGGCGGTGGGAGCCGGAAGAACAATAAGCGCCCTTCAAAACCAAAACGGTCATCAACTGATCATCCAAAACAAGAAATACCACCTTCATCAACTTCTACAGCCGTATATAATTCAAGTATTCCTGCTTCATCAGAGCTTAATCAAGGACGGTCTGTTCTTCTTGACATGGGTGGAAGTTTTAGCTCACTTTTGGAGGGGGATGGGCAATTTGGGAATAATGTGTTTGACGGTCTGAATTCAAATGGATCGCCCGGTTTGCAATTTGGCGAGAATCCGATGAGCTCTGGGTTGGGATCGAATTTGGTTGGAAACCCTGCTGTGGAGTTTGAGAATAGCAAGAATTCGGAGAGGTTTCCGGGTATTGAAAATGATGGAGATTCGAGCTGCTGGAGTAGTGCTATCAATGGTTGGTCTGATCTTGCCATGTACGCGCCTGCAGGTTCGAGCTTTCAGTAGATAAAAATTGTAGTACAGTCTCTGAGAGAGTGAGAGAGGGAGACGAGAGTTTGTGATGTGATAATAATCTAAATTACAGTATGCATTTAGTTTGGAGATTGAAGATATTTGCGGGAGTAGCCAGAAAAGCAGCACCTTTTTAGCTTTGTGGAAGTGTTTTTAACCCTTGTAAGGTGACATTCCTCAAAATGTCGCTGCTCCATGCTTTCTATAGGCAAGCGAGTTTGGACTTGTTTTTAATTCGTTTGTCAGACTCTTGGTTACTTTCACAGCATTTTACTACACTATTAATTAACAGCTTATTATTAATTTTATCTCCGTCATCAATCTTTTTTATGAAGTTTAAGTGAAATAAATGACCCTAGCTTATTAAATAAATCGTTCAAATTGGAATATTTCCGTTGGTATTGTCCCACGACGGCAGGATTGGGATCATTGTTGAGATGTCACCGGTGTTGTGCTAGTGTTGCAGTGAGCGGAGTCACAATTAGTATATGACGACTGCTTCGATTGAAGTAGTATGGTCATCTCGACATTGTTCGTCTCTAAGCTGTTGCTCAAGGCAGACAGGGACAACGATTTGTGTTTTATCGTCACCACAGGAGCGTTGGGAGTGATGTAAACTTCGTCTTGATGGACCATCAGGGTAAGTAGTAGGAATTAAGATCGATCAAGAATTTTTAAAAGCTGGGGACGATCGTGGACATCTAGGCCTCCTCCTTATAGCACTAATCGTTAATGACTTGGATTGTCAGTACTTGTGTCCTACTTTGTAAAACTAAGACTCTTAATCAGCAAACCTGAAATATATGTAACACCAGAGTTATGATCTTGTTTTCCTCTCCGACATTTAAAGTCAGTGATTAAGAAAAAAATATATCAATAACTAATTCTATTGAAATAATGTATGTATGAGTATGTGAATGAATACTTGGTGTCCAAGTTAGAAATCTAGTAAGGCAATGATTTTACTGAATCTGTGTTGAATTATGTGTAGTAGTTGAGCCTGCATAAGAGTCTTCTCATGCCCATGAGTTCATAATTCTCGTGTGAATTTACCCAAATTCACGAATATAGTAGAATTTAAGATTTATTTATTTAATGTAGCTGCCATCAAGTTGATTGTTTCGGTCTTTGCGGTCGGTGTCAACTTTAATTTGGTCATACGTGGGTTGTTCCAGTAGTAGTAAATCATGGGAGGCGATTGCCTCGTTACTTTAGGTTATTTTGGAACAGTGCATCCTTTTTGTTTAATTTTTCTTATGTTGAGTTTACTTGTTTCATGCCTTGTCAGTAGGGAAACGTTTGCTCGTTTTCGACTTCTTAGATCAAGAAACATTTAGTTATTTTTGACCTTTTTGGTCGAGAAATACTTAGTTGTTTTTGACCTCTTTGATTGAAAAACGTTTAGTTGTTTCAAATTGTACTTCAGTATTGACATGCTCAGATTCTACTTATATACTTTATTGAGGTTGAAATGAAATTTATGTATATCTCGTTTAACTACCGTATCGAACATGAATACGAATCGAACCTGAGTAGTTTGAATTTTTTAAGCGAATAAAATCGAATATCAAATAATTTCATAAGGGTTTGAGTAATTAATCGAACTTCAAAATATGCTCATATTTTACTCGTTAATATTTCAAATTGAGTTTTTAATTAAGTAATTCCGAATTGATCCTAAACTATTTGATTATATTTACAATCTTACTTGTCTGACTATTAGTATACATGCACAAACGCAAGGCACATGACACTAAGAGTAAATTTTTATATTGGAATAAATATAAAATGAAAAAAAAACTGCTAATAAATTTTAGAAGAAGATGAAAAAAAAAATATTTTTATAAATTTAAAATATGAGAAAACTTCAATTCTATAAGAATTTTAAAAAACAAACATATGAGACAAAATAGGAGTAGATTTGTTTACTTGTAAGAGTTTTTAATTGGAAATTAAACACTAAAATTTGGCGATGTAAATATTTTTTAAAATTTAAGAAGCAAGGACACCAAATTTCTTACTGGTTAGAGTTTTTACCTTGAAAATTAATACATTATAAAATTTGTTAGCACACCCTTTCAGAAAATTATGGTGGCTTGCTGGAAAATGGAATTGGCTTTTGAAAAATTAAAAGAAGGGGAGAAAATGGCAAACAAATAAACTTTTAGCATCTTTAACTTAGTTAGAAAATAGGGAATACAAAAACTGCAAATATGTGAATGAATTAGATAAAATATTTTTAAGATGTGAGCCAAAATGGGTTACATTTAGGGTTCGTATCTATCCCCCTCCTCCTGCAAAAAAAAGTTTCAAATTTAAAATTAAAAAAAAAAAGAAAAGAAAAGATGCAAATAGGCTTCCAAATCTTATTTGTAATTAAACTTGGCCCAACGTTTTAAAACACCAAATTAAGTAGTATAAAAAGAACTCCATATTACAAGCCCAAAAATTATATAGCAATAGGAAAATAGTTCAAAAGTAAGGCCCAAAGAAAAAGAAAATGTTATTATAAAGCATTTATATATGTTGGATGACTCAATTCTGACCATGTTAATTGTTATAATGGCAAATATTTTTAAAAATTCAATTATTTAAATTAAAATTAATTTAGTAGTAGTAATTGACATTCTAAAAACAAAAAGTAGACAATTAATCTTAATTAAAGGATAATAAAGTGATACACGTTCAATTTAAAAGTGATTATATTAATTAAAAATTAATACACGTTCCAAATAAAAGGTATAAATCGACCTTGAATGAAGAAGAAACTTAGCCGAGTCTGATCGTATAACCGAATTACCTGAATTTATCATTCATCAAATTTATACCTCCTTCCCAACAAAGCCGCAGCTCAAACCAGTATCTTGTCCAATGCATGGTGGTAAATTTGGCAAACCTTTTCGTATGTTGTTTTCGATGAAACTAATTATGGTTTTGGTTTGGGCGTCCATGTGGATCGGAAAAATGTAAAACAACTCAAAAACTGCATCAATAAAAGGGAATACTTCATGAGCCGTGTGGATGACATCCTAATGATGTTACGTGGTCAAAATCTGTAATTGAAGAAATTTAGTCTGGCATTCTCAGTTGCCTAACCTGAATTTGATTTCACTTAGATCGACAATTGGCTTGATTTGGTTGTCACTAGCTAGTAGGAACATAGAAGTCTTGGAATTATTGATAAGAATGTGTTTTAGGAAAAATTATATAAGAGATTACGTAATTTTTGAAAATTTGATCAAGACAATCGTATTTTGTTCTCCTCACCGAGAGTGCTACATTTACATAATGTTTCCTTTGGTGACATAGAAACAATACTTCATAACTTTTTTAGGTGTTGTTACCCATTGATTAAATAATTAATTATCAACGGTTATTAGAATATAAAAATTATTCACGTTGATGGTCTGGTCTTGTTAGACTAAAAAATGTCATTTTGAAGATTCTAACGGAAATGGAGATGGTCCATATTGAATTCTCAGATCTACAATAATCATTTCATTATGATAATAATATTAGTGGGCTACCTGCTATTGTGAACGAGGAAGCTTGTGCAACTCTTACGCACTCGATTTTGGATGCTAATCTCAATGGCAGGATCTTCACTAATGAATTATTTTCTCGACTCTTTTACTAAATTCTTCCTTCTTGAGACTTTGCAGAGAGGCAAATATGAAATATCTGAGAAAGCTACAATAAAAAGTCATAGGCTGAAAGAGTTGTAGTTAGCCACTAGCAACGAGGTGGTTAGAGTTGAGATTGCTTGTCCGAGTTTATTATATTTCTTCAACTATAGTTGTTCCAACATGCTTCATTTGTTCTTATTACCAAATACTTCAAGGCACTTGAAAGTTGAACTCCAATTATGCATTTTCGATGATTTCATCTTTTTTTCTACTTGGTTCCTCGGTTTGAGATAATCGCTTGGGACCTTAAGCCAAGAAAAACTACGTCTAACCTTTTTCATTTATTCTAAAAAGTTATGTATATTTTAACTCAATAAATTTTGAAAATTAATATTTCCACCAAGAACATTAATTCCCTAAATTATTTGCTATTTTTTTTTATTGCAACAACTTAACACATTTACATTTTGTGTGAAGAATACGTTCAAGGTAGAAGAGTTGGGAAATAAGTTGATGTTGCCGCTGCTTAATCTTGAACATTTAAAGTTAGACATCAAATACTCGTTAAACTATTCAACTATTTTCGATGGCTTAATATGGAATTGTCACTCGTAAACAGTTTCTATGTAAATATATTACAAGTCTACAAAAATTTTTATAAAGGTAAGTGTTAGCTCATTGTTATGTGAATTGATATTTTCACCATCATATCTCACTTTATAAATTATACATATTTGATATTTGTCATTTACATTTCAAATAATATGTTACATATTAATGAAAATATCAATTTTTATTTTATTTTATTTTTTTTTTTTTTTTTAATTATTGGCAGATAAGGTGGTATTGAATGTTGCAATAGTACGAAATGTTGGCGGCACTGCTTTGAAGACGTTAACATCAGTATGAGTGATAGCTTCGCTAAACGTATAAATGAACTGGTACTCGAGCGGCCTCATAATGAACTTGAAGCTTTCTTAAACTTTTTTACTTTTCTTCTTGTGGTGAAAGACTGTGAGTTTTACCCACGTGGTCGGTGAATACTTGTACTGACCCATCGGCGGCACCAACGTTGTTGAATCCATCCAGGTGTTTGTTGAGTCGTGGGTAAAAGGGTTTCGAAAGGGGTTTTCAATTATCTGATATTAAACCAATCAGAATTTAAGAATGGGAAGGAGGATATTGAATGAGGCGTTGAGGAAGATTGTGAATGCTGGAAAGAGAGAATTTGCCACAACTCAACTTCAACCCAGTCTCCAATGTCACTTCTTCTTTCCTCCACATCATGGAGCATCGAGGTATTTAATTTCTCTCCCCACTTTCTTCACCTAATAAGTAATAAACCCTAAGAATTCGTCACTACTTATTACATTGGAAAATTTTGGATTTGGATTTGTATGTATATGATTATAAAGTGCCTTACTTGGTTGTATTTTCAATCAACTGTGAGGGATTCTTAGCTGTTGTTAATAATGGTTCCATTTTTTGATTCGCTGGAAGCTTTCGTACATTTCTGATTAAATTTTGGATTTTTTTGGTTTTTCAATTTCAGTTGTGCCTTATGAATTTTGAGCTATATTGGCACCGATTAGAAAAAATTTCAACTTTTTTAATTTCTGACACTATATATTGGAATTAATTTGCATATTTTCTGTTAACTTTTGGCACTCTGTGTTAAAGTGACCGCATGCAATTGGCAATAGTTTTAGTGCTTTGGTTGCTGGTGGCCTGGTGCTCATACGAATAATCTAATGAAAAACGTAAGAATGTGTGTCGGGGACTCGGGGGTATAGAAGGGTAAGTTGCAAAATTTTCATCCTTATGACATTTGGAAACTCAGGACGAGGACATTTTGAAGATTTACAATTTTTCTTTTTATGTTTAGTGTTGGCATGATAATGAGTTTATAACATGAAACATGAGGACATTTAATGCTACAATAAATAAAAAATTTGTTTTTTTTTCCTCTTTTGGTAGAAGAGGCTATATCTATGGAAGGAGGGAGTATAGAACTGTTTGCTTATTTGCTCTTTCTCAAGAAAATCTTCTGCTTTTATCTTTTGGAGAACTTTTTGCTTTTATATTTGTGCTTTAGGTTTGGGAATTTGTTTCAAAAGCTACACACAACTGTAGTAGAGTCTTTAGGCTCGAACATTGTTGCTGGGATGTGATCAGGTGGCTATAGAGCCTTGATACAGTAACGTGAATTGTAATTGGGGATTGTTTTTATTGAGGTGTGTTGGCCTATCAGAAGCTGTAAAGGCGATGATCATCATTCCAAGAATGCTCCAGACCTTTGCTTGACTAAAAATCTGAAAAGTAAGCTGTCCTAGATGGACGTTGACCCTCAGTGGAAACGGTAGTTGTCCTACTTTTGCAGGTTCATGTTATGCCTTGACAGGACATAAAGATAAGGAGTTAAAAAAAAAGAAAACGATTATTTTCCCTAGATGCAGAAAATACAACAGGATATGATAGATTATTCAGTCATAATTTGGCATTGATTTGAACTTATGGGAAATGCTTGAACACCTTTATATATACAATGGGAGAAGGCAGGGGGTTGTTGTGGTGTGGGGTGTTTGATCGTTGTGGTTTTTTGGGGTTGGGGGGAGAGGAGAGGGAAGGAAGAGGAGGAAGAAGAAGAATGAGAGAGAGAGGGGGGGGGGGGGGGGTTCGAAGAATTTGCATTTAGCATTTACAAAAATTCGCCTATTTTTTTCCAAATCTTGAACTAAAGTCAAATTGTGATAAATTTATTCGGGATGGTCGTCAGCAATTTATGGTTATTCACTTTAGTAAAAAAAAAAATAAGTAAAAAATCAGTAGAGTACCGTCCTACATGCTTGTTACGGTGATCTTAAATATTAATTTCAGTATTTTTCCTATCATGTTGATCTGCTTGCAGGAAATATTAAAGATTTTCAGGTTCATGATCCCCGTAGAGTTGGAAGGATTACTGTTGATTTGCAAGGCAAGGTTTAAGATTGCCGTATTGACAAGATATCAAGGCTCAAGAAATTGAAAATTATAGATTGCACACCCTTCCTACACGTCAGGTCTATATAATTTCCTTTATCTTCGTTAGACCTACTTTCTTATATAGGATATGACTGATCAACATTGTATTGAGTATCCATAATCCTTTGGTTCACTAAACAAGAGCAGAAGTTCAACTGACTTAGTTATATTAAATGTTGAGACTGAGTTTGCAGCAGTGTTAAAATATATTTTTACTAAATTTGTAGTTTTATTTTAGTGAAGATTATTTATCTTTATTTCTTCATAAATTAACCATCTGATGTCCTACCTTACCAGAAGATAAAGATATTATGGTCTCATTTTTTATAGACTAGTTTCTCCTGCATTTTCTGGTCTACATGCTTCTTGTCTTGTGCACATCTAAATTCTAGAAAGATGAGAAGAAATGAAGATGTTAATTGGAGCCCGTTACCGTTACTAAGTTTGTTTTCCTTTTGCTTGCGCAGTGGGGCAATGTTGTGATTTCAACACCAAATTGGGTTCTGGACCATGAAGAAGCAATCCGACAAAATGTAGGTGGTCAGGTTCTCAGGTTCTTCTATTGACTTTTGACGGTTGGGATCGTTCCGTAAGATTTAGCATTTTTACTTGCTTCTGTTGTACATGTATCCTCTGCGTTGACAGCAATGGAAAGTTTTAGTGCTTACGAGGAAACTTGGAACACCTTCTCTGTGGCCTAAATAAGATTTCAGTTGTTTGTCACCGGAGGCATGGCATGTTGGATTTCAAGATTCCAGTTTATTGAGTTATTAAATTTAGAAATGTAAACTTTTATTTGACTTTCACTTTAAGTTTTTTAGCTATAGTCATAAAAATTCATTTCTCTGTCACATGAGTATGGACTCGACTCATTTGTTGTTCTTGTATGAGAATACTTTATGAAAATTTCAAATTTATTTGTTTCAATAATTAATTTGAAGAACCAAGTCTTCCATTTCACCCTTCTTTTTCAGATGAAGGTGGGTTTGACTGTCGAGGACGAACCGACTATACTCGCACAAATTGAGAGAGAGGATTTATTTCTATCTTTTTGGTACTCCAAAAATGAAGAATCTAGTGGATACTATAATGAGAGAGGAGTAAAATGGATTTTCACCATATTATTAAGTTATAATTGAACATTCATACGTTTTGACAAAACGACATAATGTTGCCTTTACATCTTATTAAATAGGTCAAGGTTACCAAACAAAATTTTAGACTAGATTGCAATATAAAACCTCCAAGAGTTCCTTTTTTTTTGGACACATTGTGATAGTTGTCCCATAAAATTGATGAAGTGTTAATGTCTATTATGATATTTATTTAATAAAATAAAAGTAATATACTCGGTTCGATAGAGGTTATTTGGGAAAGCCAAAGGTGCACGAAAGAAAAAATAGTGGTTGATAGATTTTTTTCGTTAAAAAAATATAGAAATTGCAATATAAATGATTTCCGGATGTTATTTGAAGATTATTAATTGGGAATACTTTTGTCCCAAAAAGAAAGACAAAGTATAATTTTTTTTCCTAAAATAAAAGACTAAATACATAAATCAATAAGATTATATATTGTATATTTAAAGAACAAAAGTTTTAAGGTGAGAAATAAATTTTATCTAGTATAAAATGATTTTTTCTCCTAAAAAATAGTATTTCTTAATTTGCGTATATTAGGTGATTTGATCTTTCTTTTTAAAATAACAAAAATATTATTTTATAAACATATATAATATTTTTGAAAGCTCTTATTTTGTTCGCATGAAATACATTTACCAATGTACGCGAAAAAAGATATTGGTGTAAGGATCCACATACAAGGACAAAATAAAATAGAAATACTGTTTCGTCTAATTCAACAATTACTGTTTAAATTTCAACTGTTGATATTTATCACATTCGTCATTATTAGTAGCAAACATAATTAATAGTAATTGACATAATATCAACTACTATTATTATTAGCAGACGTTTTCTGTAAAAATAATATGTTCGCTACTAATAATATTAAATATACATTATTCTTAACTATTTAATTAAAATAATGTTAAATTATATAAAACATTATTTATATCCAACTTTAGCTCGGATAAGATCCGTTGGTTGTAATATACTCCTTCCGTCCAAAAAAAAATGAGACTTGACTCATTATTTTGTCTCACAAAATGATGAGTCAAGACTCATTCTTTTTTGGACGAAGGAAGTATATGTGACACCCCAAAATCTAGGCATCCACACCCCGACTTAGGTTGCCATTTTATTATTAAATCCATAACTTACAAATACACAAAACTTAAAGTATACAAAGTTATAAATGATATAGCT
>JAUMHB010112567.1:0-25251 GCA_032359685.1 Pittosporum tobira
AATAATAATAATAATAATAATAATAATAATAATAATAATAATAATAATAATAATAATAATAATAATAAAAAATTAAAAAATAAAAGAAAATACAACTCAAATAGCAGTTGACCTGGTCAACCATTGACCGGTTAACTGCATCCTCTCTTTCTCCGGCTGGCCAACCGGCAGCTCGACAGTGGCCAGCAGTGGTTGCCAAGGCCACCCACACACACACACGCACTGGATCGAGGGGGTGAGGCCGGATCCTTGTGTAGTATCCGATTCTAGGCCTGAATCCACCATCCCCATCTTGAATAGAGCTCAAAACAGGGTGGTGATGGTTGTTTTCTCCGGCTACGGTAAGGAAGCCATGACTGGCGGCAACCCTTTCTGGCCATCATCGAATCTACTTAAATTATGCCCAAAAATTCGAATAAAAATAACTAGAATCATCATAACAAGATGTGGAACACCATAGAACCCTTAATCGACCCAAACAATGTCGATTCATGGATAAAAATCTAGACTTTTTCCATGGTTAGTCCCAACTGCAACTCGAACTTGGAAGTGGTCAAAACCCGACCAAAAAATGTGTTTTAAAAGCCTATCACCACCTATGGAACTCTAGAAAGCTTACCATTAACCAATTGAATTAACAATAACAAAAATTTCAACTTTGGGTCTTACCAAGCAAGAACAGAAAAAAAAATAAAAGTTTTGATTTTTGAGGTACTGCGGCTGCTTTGAGGATTAGGGTTCGATGAGTGTGTGATTTAAAGGCATCCTACAACGTTCAATCAACTAGAATCAATGCAAGAAAATGATGGATTACAAATTTGATAAAAATGTAGAACTGCAGAAACTTGGGAGAAAAACGAAAATGGGGGAAAAAGAAAGGGGAAATTTGGGAAAAGGACAAAAGGTTTGGGGGCCTGTACGTCAGTGGGTCTCAGCTGGTCAATTGGTTGAAATTTGAAATTTAAACAGCTATTTTACCTCGATTCGCGAGCTAATTAATTTAATAATTAAATAATAATTTAAAAAGTCAAAAATTAAAAAATACAATATTATACTCTAATCTTACGTTTTGGCACGGTGCGATTCCAACGACATTGTCTATTTTTCCATACGACGCTCTAGTCAAAAAGTCAACTTTAGGTTAGGTCAAATAAAAAATCCAACGGCTTTTCGATTTACTATTTTTTTGCGCCGATTCCAGATCTTTGGTCGTTTTATGATTTTGAGCACTTTTTAACTTTTGAGTCAAAATGACTAAAATACCCCTGGACATAACTTTTACCAAAAAAGATCAAAATGTCCTCGGCTATATCTTGTGTCAAAATAACTAAAATGCCCTCAAGAATAACATTTGTCAAAATAATTAAAATGCCCTTGAGTATAACTTTTGTCAAAATAACCAAAATATCCTTGAGCATAACTTTTGTCAAAATAACCAAAATGCCCTGAACACTATATTTTTTTATTTCAATTAAATTTTCTAAAATATAGCGACGCTGAAACATCGTAACAGGACATTTTCATACTATTAACTGTTCATTAAAACATTCGGGTTCTCACAATTATCATAATTTCCTAGGCTTATCAAGGATATAAAGGACCTAAACATGTGAAATTCGACTCAAAAGTAGAATACTAGTTCCAAATAATTTTAACAACAAGCTAAGTCCAATCATTTTTCATTCGGTTAAAAAGTATGGAACTTCATTTAAAGACAACTCATGGGTTTTTTGAATTTTTTTTAAAGTCTAAATAAAAACAGGTAATAAAATTAAAGAAATAAATAATAAAAAAATAGCCAATAAAACCTAAAAACAAAGAAATTCTAGCAACCTAATAATAATAAATAAGGGATAACAACATGCAAATCATCCCCTCGCCCAAGCTTAAATTATACATTGTCCCCAATGTATAACAAATATAGCACATAATGGGAAGAAGGGAACAAATACACCTGGTTACGACGATGGAGGTGGCTAAAACTCTAGTGTTATTGGCCAAGGTTTTAATGCATCCAAATGTTGCACGGTGTCCTCCACACTTTTTATATCAAAATATTTTCTAATTGTATGCACAAAATATTTTCTAATGATGGTGTCTTTAACCTCCCTTATACCCAACTTTTCAAAAACTGAGTAAGACATTAAATTAATGCTAGCTCCTAAATCACATAATGCATTCTCAAAACGTTCATTACCAATATGGCATGGAATGGTGAAGCTCCCTGCATCTTTTAGCTTAGACAGCAATTTATTCTGCAAGATTGCTGAACATTATTCATTGAGCTTCACGGTCTCGCCATCTTCCAACTTTTGTTTGTTGGCCAAAATAGCTTTCAAAAATTTCCCATAGCTGGGACATTGCTTCAAGGCCTCTAATAATGGAATATTGACATTTAAATTCTTAAACACCTCCAAAAACTTCTCAAACTGCTTATCTAGATTTCTCTTCACAAACCTTTCTGGATGTGGAATGGGCGGAACATAATGCTTGACTTCATCTTTTGCTAGAGAAGAATTTGGAATTTTTGGTGTTTCACTTTTCTCAATCTCTTATTCTTCCTCATTTTGGTTGACGCTTGTAGACTTCTCAGTTGTAGACGCCTTTGCTTCCTTTTCACTTCTCAATGTAATGGCCTTTGCATTATCCATTAGATTCTTTTCTGTGTTACTTAGCAAAGAACCATAAGGGCGTTCGGCGATCTGTTGTGCTAGCTAGCCAACTTGTTGTTCTAGATTCCGAATGGTGGATTCCTGATGATTGAACCATGCATTAGTTCTCTTAATATTTTCTTGTAGTGACTGGTTCATCTATATCATCATCTCCTCTAACTTGGAATTCTATACTGTAGGCTGTGGGGCTCTTGGGGCTTGTGGATTTTGACCTCCCCATTGATAATTTAGATAGTTGCGCTATCCTGGATTGTAAGTGCTCGAATAGGAATTATTTTGGTTTCTGTTAAAATTGGAAAAATAATTAGTATTCTCATTAGACAGAACAAAGGTATTTCCAACTTGACAGTCCAAGCTATCATGGTTTCCCCTACAAAAAACACAAGTGATCCTGTAGCTTAGACAAATTGCTCAGTCGAAAGCTGAACATATGTGTAAGTTTTTTCATCTAAGCTTCGAACCTTAATATGACATCTAATTCATGAACTCCATTGTATTTCTTCTGTTGGAATCTATCGGATGGCCAGCGGTAGTTGTTAGATGCCATCTCTTCCACTAACTGGAATGCCTCTTCCGGTAACTTATTATTTATGCTTCCTCCTACTGCCGCATCAATGGTGCTTCATAAGCTTGGTTCAATTTCACTATAGAAAATTTGCACCTGCATCCAAAGTAGGAGGCCATGGTGTAGGCATAGCCTCAACAACTCTTTAAATCTTTCCCATGCGTATAATGATTCACTATCAAATTGCATGAAGGTGGTGATATTGTTACGCATCTTTGCAGACTTGGATGGTAGAAAGTATCGTATAAAAAACTTTTGTGCCATCTCATCCCAAGTCCGGATCGATCCTGCAAGTAAGGAAGTTAACCAACTCTTCACTTTGAACCGGAGTGAAAAAGGAAAGAACCTCAATCGAATAACATCTGTAGATACTCCATGAAATTGAAAAGTATCACATATCTCAAGAAAATTGCTTAAGTATGTTTGGATCCTCATTGGGTAATCTTTGGAATACCGCCACGCTTTGAAACATTTGAATTAAAGCTGGATTGAGCTCAAAATTGTTCTTCTGTACAGCTGGGCGAATTATGCTTGATGTGTAGCCGTGCAGTGATGGCGCAAAGAAGTCCCCCATAGTCTTCCTTTCGGTTATAGTGTTCTCTTCCTGGTCCAACATCTTGTGAATAACCTAAATCTGAAAATAAAATAAAAGTAAAATAGTACAAACAACAACTAGATTAAGATAAAAACTAAAAATTATGATAATAATTTTAAAATAATTCCCCGACAACGGCGCCAAAAATTTGATCGTGGATAAGTGCAAGTGTACACAATCAAATTGTAGTATAAAAGATTTATCGTTCCCGCGGAGAATTATAAACTATATCCCAATATTTTTAATCTCTATTTTATCTAGCAAATAATAAAGTTTGGATTTTTATATAATTAAACTAATAAAAACAAATAAAGATTAAAAATAAATAAGATAGGATAAGTATATGCTAAGATCTCAACTTCACTCATTCAATCATAATCTAGGGTTTACTATCTTTATTAGGCAATTGTTATTAATTTGACATATTCATGACAGTGGAATTTCTCTAATTTAGATACTAGCATGTTCCTAGTGAAAATACCCCTACTCCTATTATTAACCTATCATATTTCTATGTGAATTTAAATAATAAAGATAGTATTAATATTTTATGAAATTCCCGATTTTATTAGCCCTTTTTAAGCCAAACTACTCCTGAAACCGCACAGATTACCTTGAACTATTCATAGCAAAGTTTAAAATTTGGTTATGATTCAATTGAGCCATTAACAAACCTTCACAGTTGCGTCATTCAATTTATTAACCTAGATCATCTAAATATTGATCAAGTATTCAAAAGCATTAAGAACATGTATCATAACTCATAAATATGTGAAAGTAATATGAACGCGTAATAAAGATAAAATAAACTTTTAATAAATATGAATAAGATTTGTATTGTCTTAGCATAAAAATAAATCAGAACATGACTGATCTCCAAAATACAAAAGAAAAGATAGAAAAACCCATAAGAAGTCGGCTAGATGTCTTCGTGTGATAGCCCGGTCTCCCGCCTCCTTGAGCTTTTGATTTCCTATCGATCATATATTGTATGAAAAGTATATTTTTGAGAGCTAGGAGGAAGTTTACATAGGCTTAGTCTTGTTCGAATTTGATCTTGATTAAGTTTCATGCTTGAATAGAACTTTGAAAGCAACTAAGAAAGCCCAAAGCTGCCTTGGTCAAAGCTACCCAAAAAAGTTAACGAAATTCACGATAATTTGTACAGCCTTCTTTACGGGCTAGTGTACGACTGTAAGCTCCCTTATGGCCTGGCTTAAGGCCGTAAGCTTCCTTACAGGCTAGCTTACGGCCGTAAGCCAAGCCGTAAGGCCCTCAGGACTTTGGTTTTTGCTTCTATTTCGATTCCAGACAATCCTTGTTCGTCCGGGATTAGGTCAAATGCGATTTTTGTCCGAAATAGGCCTTTTCAAGCCCATTTCTCTACATTATAAGCCAAATAACAATAAAATATATCTAATCCCTTGGATTGATGATTTGTTAGCCCAAACAAAGATATATAAGCCCAATTCATGCATTTTTATAATGAATCAAAAGAATAATCATTAGAAAATATAGATATAAAAAACACTGATCACATAGTTTGTTACGTGGTCAAATGGGTCTGTGAGGCCGTCATATGTGGGTAGGTTAGGGGGAGTCTAAGGTGGACTCTCTTCTCTTTTTCTTCTATCTCCTAGGTGAAAGGACAGGTCGACACCCGCTGCTTCAGAATTAGCCCATGGTCAGCTAGTATTTTTTTGAAGGAGTTGATCTTCCTTTTGTACTCCTCCAGTTCCCTTCGCTGAGGCCATTTGGGCGACTGGGAGCAGGCGTGCTTGTTCCTGTGGGAGTGCTGTGATGACCAGTGATGAGACTCAGTTGTTCAGGAGTAGTGGTATGTGGGAAAGCGGGGGCGTTCACGCTGGCCGGTAGTCTGAAGAGACCGGTCATCCTCCGCGATGCACTTGCCCTTCAGTTTCTCGATCTCGAGAGTAATGTTGTGTTGTTCTTGGAGCAATTTGGCTAGGTTCTCGCTTTCGCGGGACCTGAGGAGGTCTTGAGCATCTTGGTGCCCTTCGAGCTCCTTCGGCCATTTTTGGTCGCGTCTCCTTTGCGCTCGGGAGTGGTGTTGGGAGCCGACCGCAGTTGCCATAGGGGTGCTTTCCTCGGAGTTGTGTTGGACATCATTAAACCGCCTGTCCAAGGGCTCGGGAATCATCGTATGTGTTCTTCTGGCACCCTGCATGCTTTGGGGGCCGAGTGCAGGGTTTGCGCTACTCTGGTGGGCAGACATGTATGCTGAAAAGGTTTAGTATGAAGATAAATTGTATAGGACAGAGATGACCCTCCTTCTAGCGCTAATTGTTGGGACCAACCCGACCGTTGACCAAGTCCAAACTTCACTTCTAGCTGGGCACACGTCGGCAGGAGTAGGTTCACGTGAAACACGGGCAACACGGGGGGTTTGTTCTCTCGTTCCATTCTCCGATGCTCAAGTTAGTTGAGATTAAGGTGATAATCTGAGTATTAAGTAGGAGAGTGTAGGGTTTACCGTGTGTTTTGAGTATGTTTGTATTTTTGCAGATCTTGGGCTCTTTTTTTGTGAGTTTTCGGATCTCCCCATTTGTGTAAATGAGGTGGTATATATAGAATTTGCCTTGATCCGCGACCCAATAAAGTAGGCATGGTACGCCTTTTTTGAGTTGACAGCAGGTATGACGCGTCTCCTTTGAGTTGACAGGGCTGCAAATGTTAGGCAACCGATTAGACGCGTCTTGGAACTTGTTTTATGGCCTTTGAGTCACTAGACCCAAATCCAAGCTACGTCGGGCCTAATCGCTGGGGTGGATTGGGTCTGCTAGCTGGGAGGGCCTGGGCCCAAGGCGCTTAATCTGAAAGTCCTCGACAGTGTTGGTCCAGTCGGCCAGAGGTGGTGCCAGCTTCTTCTAGGAGTTGAGAGCCAGACTTGATCCTCTTGGGTGCTGGGAGTCGGGCTCGATCTTTCTTTGGGCTAGGCGGGCCGCCGAGTCTCGAGAGTGGCCGACCGTACAGATTGCCACGTAGGATGTCATGTTTGCCCTGATTAGGGCTAGAGTGAAAACTCTAACCCTAATTTAGGACGATCTTCATCACAGACATTTATTAAAGTTCGATTAATTTACTCAAACCTTATTAAATTAATTTTTTCTATTAATATTCGATGTAACTCGCTTGAAAATTTTAAATTATTCGGGCTCGATTTGTATTTGTACTCGATTCAATGGTTAAATAAGATATATATAAACTTTATTTTAAACTCAATAAATTATACGAATAAAATATAAACAAATCATACTCGACATAATTCGCATCATTAAACCATAAATTTACCGAAATACTTTTAGCTTCTTTTAGCCGAGCAGCTTCTCTTTTTCAGCTAAGCAACTCCCGAACACCAAAAATATGAGTACACGTAAAATCTTAAGAGCGCAGTACCACTTTCACTCTCCTCCCCAACGCCACCACCTCTACTCCTCCTCCTCCACCACACCCGCCTGGTACACTCCACCACCATCTCACCACCACCAATCTAACCCAGACCCGATCCTCACTACCCTCTCGAAAGCCATAACAAACGCCCAAACAAAACCCCTCCACACCTCTCTCAAAACCCTCCTCCCTTCCCTCAAACCCCACCACATTATCAACCTAATAAACCTCAACCCACACTCCCTCCCTCCACAATCTATCTTCTCTTTCTTTACATGGCTCTCCTCTCAACCTTCCTTCCGCCACACCCTCCAATCCTACTGCACCATGGCCAATTATCTGTCTTCCCGCCAAATGCTTCCACAGTCCCAAAGCTTAGTCCAGTTCATCATCTCTCGCAGAGGAAAAAACTCAGCCTCCTTGGTCTTCGCTGCACTTCTTGAAACTAAACGTACCCATCAATCCAATTTTGTGTTTAATGTGCTTATGGATGGTTATTTAGATCTAGGGTATATCTCTGATTCAATTCAATGCTTTCGGCTAATGAAAAGACATCATTTTGATATCCCATTTCAATCTTGCCGCCGCCTTCTTGCCCATATGATGAATTCAAACTCGAATTCAGCTGTTGTGACTTGGGGGTTTTACTTAGAGATTTTGGAATGTAGGTATCCTCCAAATATTTATAATTTTAACATTTTGATGAATAAAATGTGTAAAGAGGGGAAATTAAAGGAAGCCAAATTGATTTTTGATGAAATTAGGAAATGGGATTTAAGGCCCAGTGTTGTTAGTTTCAATACTTTGATTAACGGGTATTGCAAATTGGGTAATTTGGAGGAGGGGTTTAGGTTAAAGAAGGTTATGGATGGGAGTAGATGTTTACCTGATGTTTTTACTTTTAGTGTTCTGATTAACGGATTGTGTAAAGAAAGTAGGTTGGAGGATGCGTGTTCATTGTATGACGAAATGTGTAGCAGAGGCTTGGTTCCAAATGATGTAACATTTACTACTTTGATTAATGGGCATTGCAAAAACGGAAAGATTGATGTGGCTATGGAATTTTATCAGCAAATGTTGAGGAAAGGCATTAAACCGGATCTGATTACGTATAACACACTAATCAACGGTCTTTGCAAGAACGGAGATTTGAGGGAAGCGAAGAGCCTTGTTAATGAAATGACTAGAAAGGGTCTAAAGCGTGATAAGATCACATATACTACACTTATTGATGGATTCTGCAAGGAGGGAGATTTGGATGAAGCCTTGGAGTTCAAGATGAGGATGGTGGAGGAAGGAATTGAGCTTGATGACGTGGCATTCACGGCCCTTATTTCAGGCTTGTGTAGAGAAGGGCAAGCAACTGATGCAGAAAAATTGTTGAGGGAAATGTTGAATGTAGGTATGAAACCAGATGATGCTGTATATACTATGGTTATTGATGGGTTTTGTAAGCAGGGTGATGTTAAAATGGGGTTCAAGTTGCTGAAGGAAATGCAGAGGGATGGACATGTACCGGGTATAGTGACATATAATGTGCTTATGAATGGTTTGTGCAAGCAAGGGCAAATGAAGAATGCAAATATGCTTTTAGATGCTATGCTTAATCTGGGAGTGGTTCCAGATGATATTACGTATAATATCCTATTGGAAGGGCATTGCAGGAATGGAAGCCCCAAAGATTTGGAGAAGCTACGTAGTGAGAAAGGGCTTGTTCTTGATTATGCTTCTTATAAGTCCCTAGTCGATAATCTCAGTATAAACTCAAAACATCGGCAAAGAAGATAATTCGTGCATTGTGAAAGCGCATTAAGATCAGTTTTGTAGGTTTTCGTTGTTGGTCTTGGTACTGAACTGGAGGTATTCAGGATGGATTCAAAGAGCTTGGAACTGATTTAACATGAAATTTTGCTAAAGACAGATAGAGATGTATTTTGTTCCAAAGATGACGGTTGGAACCTCTGCTTGAATTATTTTTTCTTCATTTTGGGACCATATATGTTTTTGAGGCCCAAGTCCAAGTCTCAAGTACAATTCTATAAGATGATTAGATGAACATGTGGAGGGCCATTGGCCAGTTAGTCAAGCTGATCGGGCCATGCAATAGGCTTATTTGGATGTTCTACTTCAAATATTTAAGGATTGCCACTGGACGAACACCAAGTTGTGAACCCAATCCAGTTGCCTGAGGTTGAGTAAATTTATGACTTCAAAGGGACTTCAATTTTGAGTATCCACCTTGTTTTCCTGAATGAGATTATTAAGTACTGTTGTTATGGAGTTATTCCCGTTAAATGAATATTTAATGATAAAAGATCTTTACAACGAACACAACTTAGCAACAACATATGTACAACAGAGGCCTACAGCCCCAAACACTAGTAACGATAACCATTCTGGCCAACTTTTGCCTTGCCATATCAAACATTACATCGGATGACACAAAATTGGGCTAAAAACTTAGTTCTGATGTACTGCAGATTTCGCAATCCTATCGGTGACCCGATTTGCCTCCTTGTAGACAAGAACAACCCGGGCCTCCCATAAGGGGTGAAGTAACTGCCTGCAATCATTAACAAGAACCATAAGATTTGAAAAGACATTAGCATTTTAACAAGTTTGAATCCCTTTCTACATGAACACTATGCAAACCCCCAGGGAAGCTACAGCCCGTCCTTGATACCCCACAATTAAGCAACCCGAATCATAATCCTCCTAAAGTTTTCTAATAGACCTTCTTACCCATTCATGTACTTTTGCTGTATCACAACACTAGGACATGGTCCGTGGAAAAAAGGGATCGGTGCCCACTAGTATGGGCTGCCATAAACTTTGAAAGCTGTTGGGAGGGACCATTTAAAATATATATAATACTCTCTCCGTCCCATAATAAGTGAAACACTTTTTGATAGTTGTGTAACACGAATTCTAAGACGCATAAAAAGTATATTAGAATAATTTATTTTTAAAATATTTCAATTATAACTAAAAGTACAACATACGGATATATTAAAAAAATAATTATTAAAAAATAATTATTTTTATATATTTTTTATGCACCTTAAAATCAATTTCACGCAACCGTCAAAAAATGTTGGGGCAGAGTGAGTATATGGATTCATTCTAATACTAAAATTGGCTGTCAGACTTGTATAATTAACAAATTAACAAATTTTAGCCTTTGAATACATGAAGGAACGACTATTGTATTGCTTAAATTTTAGTTAGTGACCGCAAAGCAATAAGAGTTTGCGAAGGCTGTAAATACATTTATGGTACTAGAAATGTCCTACCAACAAAAATTTGTGCGATGACCACAAAAAATTTCTTCATCTGTCGGAGACTAGTTTACGATTAATAATTATTTTTTCTTCGTCTCTGGCCCTAGGATCTCATTGATGGATGGAGATGATTTGTTAGCTTCTTTAGATCTAACTTTCAACTTTAACAATGGACACACACACACACACACACAGAGTTATTTATTTTGATCGTTGTGTGATAAAAATTTTAATATGCATGAAAAGTTTATAAAATATTATATTTTAAAAAATATTTGAATTAAGATAAAAATATTATATATTAATTTATTAAAAGAATAAACTTAAATAAAATATAATATTTTAATATATCATGTACTTCAAAATCATTATCATACAACTGTAAAATATATTATTTATATTGTGGGACAGATAGAGTATCTTAGATTTTTTTTTCTTGAAACATATAATGATATTAATACTCCTACAATCTACAACCAGTCTAACTTGAAAAATCTTTAAATCTTAAAGATAATTTTTCATATTTAGTTCACTACTGTTGATATGATAATGTAGTATAACAGTAATCTAAGGACATCGATAATCAATTTAAAGAAAAAACTCATTTTTCGAAGACAATTTTTTTAATATATGAAACTCCTTTTATATATAACGGAAAAAATATTCAACAAACGTTTATTAACAATTCCATTTAATTTGCTCCATAAACTTCCCAGGGAGTGAGGTTTGTGTGTTTATGATTTGGGAATCCGTAGGGTGTGAAAACGTAGAGATCATCACATCAGAACTTGTTGTTTTATGGCCAGCTGTGTTGTTCTTTTTTTTTTCTCAAGTTTCAACCTTTTATCGTTTGTTTTTTTTATCGCTTTTCCCTACAAAACAATACTAGTGCTCAAGTTACTTTTGTACAAATTTGAACACGACCACTCAGCCAAATCAAGCATCTTGTTCTGGCAAAAATAACACATTCTCCTACTCGGACTCTATTATGATAGACACAATATTAATAAGATCTCTGATTTGAATGAAATTATGGCGTGACATTGTAACTGTCGGAGAATCTCATATAACACGATGTGAAGCTCGATATCCTCCATTTGATTTAATTGCACCACATTAGCATTAATTTAGAAATATTATCATCTTCATCCAACCAAACACCCAAAAATAAAATAGGTGAGAACACCATTTTGGTTTGTGAGCTCTTTTCAGAATTATACCAGTTGTAGAAAATTACTATTATTTTAATTAAAGTAAAACACTAATTAAACGTAACGCTACATTTGAGGCACTTTCAAGAGCAATTGTTTGTTTTTCTTTGACTTATTATAATCTTTGCAGTTTACAGTCAAAAAGATTAAATAATCTAATGAACACCTACATTGAAAACGAGATGCATGTATACACATAATCATAGTTAAAATAATGAGTTACCCGCGTTTAAATCTTAAAAGGGGTGGATGTAATTTTTACTTGTAGAAATCATTAAACATGCGACTGTCGGGAATATATGGGCGCGACAAATTTCCGGGGCGGCGAAAGAGTCCGGAAAAACTGCACTCCACATTGCATCCATGCATCCAACAAACCCTAGACCCCACCACCCCACGAACTTCCTGTAATTAGCTTACTAATATAAGTCCGTGTTCAGTGTTTTATGTGTGTTTCACGTATATATAATTTATTGTATCCTGTGATTTGTTAGTCGTGTTCCAAGTAAATGCTTTAATCATTAGATACATGACTACAACTTATACTGTGATTTGTGAAAAACTCGAGAATATAAATGATATATTTTCATTCAACTTTTATTTGTAAAATAATGAACGTTGAGTGTATAGTATTACATATATAGTTGATGGCGTCATATTTACATTGTCACCATAAATATACAAATGCTATGTCATTTTTATACTATATCCGAGTGACATGGTATTTATTGTGAAATTTTTAATTTTTTTTTTTTGAGAAATTGAACACTTATTATTGAATAGATGGAATAACGAATTTAATTTGACCCTTAAACACATCTCTCATAATTCTTTAAATTTTAGTTTGATTTCATTATTTTCCCCATGCTTTCTGAATTCAAAATATCACCTAGCTAAATCTAAAATCAAGAAAATGATTCAAAGGAAAATACAGTGTCATTTCCTCATATTAGTGGCTGTATTAATGGTTGCAAGATGTCACATGGCACACAATAATGTTATATATATAACAACCGTACGTATCAGCAAGGGCAAGTTTTGCTCGGTGCAAAGTTCTCGTATTGTCCTCGAAAGCATCTTCTTTACATTGGATATTGCATTTGTTTGGTACAATCTGCATAGACAGCTTCTTGAAACTGCATTTGGCTCTTAATTAAACTCACCACACCAAAATTAAGCTCCATATTACATGTATGCTCTAAAAACTATTTCTCGAAAAGTGACGTTTGCATTAAAATGCTCCAAAAGCTTCAAAAGCAGTGTACCAAACATGCACTACTATAGTAGTATATAGACCAACAGTCTCCTGCACATTCCATATATACTTAACTCAGCGCAACGTAACACCATCTTGGAACTACACTGATCTACTACAATTAGCTTTTCCAAATCCCACTCTCAGATTCCATAGATCAAATTCCACCCAAAGGTTTTGCTGATGAAAATTACCAATAATGTTGCTTGCGGAATCTAGCATCTCGGACCGTCCAATACCGAAACAGTGGACTCCACCTCCCACATTTTCTAAAACCCTCTCCTTCTCAACACTAATCTCCACACCCTTCTCAAATTCAAAAACCATGTCCCCTATTGACTGTCCGATCTCCATAGCATTCCCATCAAAACACATGTCAAGTGTATTTTTGTAAACGTACCCCTTTTTTATTTTTGGGCCTACTAACCTCACAATTTCCTCCCTCACTTTTGTGTATGCCTCCTCCACCAAAAATGTGTACTCCGTGCCGGAGTCAATCATGGTTTGACCGGCACCACCTGCATTTGGCCGGAACACTGATGGAGCTATGTCCAATTTTTTCCGTCCAATTCTTATCCCTACCATTGCCAAAGTGTATGCTAGAGGATCAAGATTAGGCATGCGTTGACTCCAAGGGAAAGTCAAAATATTAACATAATGAAATGTATGCGAGTATGGATTTTGGCCTAGGTAAAATACTCCCGCAGGCATAACTTTTGCTAGCTTTTGCCGAATTGGGACGCAATAAGAAAATTTACCGAACCTAGTCTGATAGATAAACGAGAATCGTCCAAGATTCATTCCCAAAATACCCTCGGCCTCCGCTGAACCCATGGCACAACCCAGGATCAAAGGACGGGTACTATGGGTACGAGAAAACGTCAACCTTTCCCTTACCAAATTCCCCTCCGCAAAAGTACCATCCGCATAGAAATAAGAGTAGTGACAGTGACGGCTTTGGTCACACGAAGTAGGAAGGGTAAAATCAGGAATTGCCGGTTTACAAAGTGGATGGTTACAAGGGAGGATAGAGAAGGATGAGGAGCGGGAAGGATCAAACGACGTCGTCTGGTGGGGTTTTCTTGGGGTTCTCTTGCGACACTGAATCCACGACAACTGGCTTCCAGTGTCCAAAACCATGTTTTGGGTCTGTGGTGGGGTCCCTATAGGTAGAGAGACAATGAGGGCCATTGAATATTTGAAAGATGATCTGAAGTTATAGTTTTTCAGGTGAGAGTTTCTTGAACTTCCTGTGTGAGTTCTTGATCTTTTGTGTTGTGATGACGAGACTAGAGAGGCGCGAAATGGCGAGTCAGGAGATATAGGGAGAGAGATGAGGGGGAAGGAGAGAGAGAGATTTTTGTTAAAATAAGATGGTTGGAATGTGTTAGGGTTGAAGTTTGATATGGCTGAGAAGTTGGGAAGACGGTGGAAGAACATCACTAGATGGAGGAGGAGGAGGAGGGTGGTGCAGAGAGCCATGAAGGGGTAGTTTAGGTATACAGAGAAAGAGAGTGATGACTGATGAATTAATAGAGAGGACGATGGACGCTATATGGGTATATAAATATATACTCTGTCTGTCTTTAAAATTTTATAAATTTTAAAAAATTTATATGATATTATAATTTTAAAAAATATAATAATAATTGAAGTAGTAATATTATAATTTTTAAAAAATAGTAAGTGAAGTGGTAGGATATAATATTGATATTATAATTTTAAATAGGAGAATAATGATTGAAGTAGTAGACCATATTTGATAAAATAAGAATAATTTAAATAATTTATATTATTAAAATTTTCAAAAAAAAATTATAATTTTTATAAAACATTTAAAATATATATATATTTTAATTTTTATAAAACGGAAGGAGTATACCATTAGAATGAAAACAATGGAACAGATCGAGGAAAGGTATGATGCGTTTCTTTATGGTTGAGTGATTGAAAATAGTGTCACACTGCATTTAAAAGGGAACAACTTGATTAGATTGATATTTACTAATCTTGCTACTTATAGTTTTGTTTGATGTAATGTCATTAAGTTAAAATCATGTCAAATTAAACATATTTTATTTAATTTGATAATTTTTGTAATATTTATTATTTTAAAATATTTTATAATTTTTGTAATATTATTATATATATTAGAAAAGTTAAACATAAATAAATGACTAAATTATCTGATCTCACATTATTAATAGTATAATATTTTTTTTTATCCCGTAATCATTATGACGAAATTCAAAAGTATTGTCTTTTTGTTAGTGAAATGTTTGAGCTTTTGAATTTTGGTTCTAGCATGAAGTTTTATATCAAAATATTATAAATTATTAATTAATTGTCAACTAAATTTCTTAGCAAACGTAAAACATCTTAGAAAAGCTATGGGACGGATGGAGCAAGTGCGAATAAAAAAGTGACTGCAACCATTTTATCTATCTATACTCTTTCTTAAAGAAGAAAATGGACGATTGTGTCCTAAACATTCTTACCCAGTTTTCCGTTAGTTTGGCGGTTTTCCGTCTTGTTTTCTCCTCTTTTTTTTTTTTTTTTTTTTTTTTTTTTTTTTTTTTTTTTTTTTTTTTCCAAATTTCATCTTTTTTGTTTCCTAACTATTTTTTTTCTTTACATGCTTCTTTCCATCCGGTTTTGTGTGTGTATTTATTTAAATTTATTTTTTTTACTCTTTTTCTTCCCAATTACTTTCATCTCACAAAATGAGTCCATTTTTTTCTTTTTTACTTTTACATAACTAAAACTTAAAATTTAAAAATTGGTATTTAGAACTTTATGTTACTCTATATCCCTTTCAAGTCAATTTATAAATTTGAGTTATTATTCTAAGTTTAAAAGAAGAAAATATTATAACTTATAGTAGTACTTTTAAAATATAGTTTACAATTTTCATGAATGACTATATTTTTTTTCTTTATATGCTTATTTCCATCTCATTTTTTGTGTGCAATTTTTATTTAATAATAATATTTTTAAAACTATATTTTTTACGCTTTTTCTTCTCAATTATTTTCATATCAAAAAATGAGTCCTTTTTTTTTTCTTTTTTGCTTTTACAAAGCTAAAACTAAAATTTAAAATTTGTTCTATAAAACTTTATGTTACTCTATATCCCTTCAGTTTAGGGAAAAAAAATAATCTACTTAATTTTTTCAAATCAATTTACAAATTTAAGTTATTATGCCAAGTTTAAAAGAATAAAATATTATAGCTTGTAGTATTTACTTAAGTATAGTTTCCAATTTTCATGAATATATCAACTAAATCAAATGAATGATAATGGCTTGGTTTTTAAAATTTAACAAATTGAATTTAAAAATCAAAATGTGCAACTGTTATTATTTTGTGAGACAAACTAAAATAGAAAAATGAACTTTCGTTTATGGTTTACTAATTAATTTTGATGGCAGAAAAAAAACAAAAGACAAAAAGAAAAGGAGATGCAGAAGAAAAATAGAGAAGAATGGATGATTGTGTTGCCTTCAATTAAATATAGCAAACAAGAGATAGTCAACCTAATTGCTAAAACTACCTATTAATTAAAGGCATTTGGTTTAATCTTTATTATGTTTGAATAAAATTGAGGAATATTTTTAATTATCATGATTTTTTAATGTAATATTTAAAGCATTTTAGTTAGTCTTAATTGTTGTGTTAACTAGTAACAACATAACATATAATATATAATCCCCATTTAAAAATTGAGATATCAGATTTCAAACCACAAAAGATATCAAATTGTCCTTAATAGACCTACGAGTGAAGCCACCAACCAAGCCCAATCAAAAATAAAGCCTACCCGATTTACGGAGGTGCTACCCGAGACGACCTCCATTTTGTATAAATAATATATAATTCCGAGCGATAAATTATCATCCAGTTGCACAATATAAATCATATACAACGTCTTTTAGATGTAGTTGCTTGGCATATGGAAGTTGAGTTAATTTTATGTGCTCCCTCATC
Organism: Pittosporum tobira; assembly: GCA_032359685.1. Taxonomy (NCBI): domain Eukaryota; kingdom Viridiplantae; phylum Streptophyta; class Magnoliopsida; order Apiales; family Pittosporaceae; genus Pittosporum; species Pittosporum tobira. Next base: position 16,978 of record JAUMHB010112567.1, read on the forward strand.
CTTAGTCTCTTCATTTTCCTTCCAAATCATACATGTTTGCTACTTTCCAACTCATCTATGTTTATTCCTATTTTTTTAACAATATAAATCTTGTTTATTGCACAATAAGTTTTATTTTTAATATAAAATAATACAAATATTCTCAAATTTAGCATCATAATTTTATCGTGCTATCATCCTAAACTAAATTATATATAAGTTTCGATATTGAATCAAAATTGATAACAAAATTTGAATCCTAAATGGAATTGATAACAAAATTGATTTTAGCTAAATTTTAATATATTGTTTTAAATTATGGAGTATGAAACAATATATTGAAAGTACTAATAATAAAATTATATAATATAATACTCTTTAAAAAAAATTATTGAAGAAGAAGAGACGTCTGTTATATTTGAGTTGGTGTAATTTACAAGAGTTGAAGTTTAAGTCTCCCAATTTCCTTAAAAGAGCAACAAGAAAGAAGTTTCATGTATCAACTAATTTCTCCTTTAGAACTTATTTTTTGACTTTGTCGATCTTTAGAGTTCCAAGAAAACTTGTTGTTTTAAATCCCTAGCTAGTGTAATTTAATCATGTCTACGCAAGTAATTAAATAATCGAGCTTTTTATCATATCAAAGTCTCCTTTTCCAATTTGATAGCAACACATTCAAACTTTGTAATCTTCTAACTGAAAATGTGTTAGTTGGAGGAGTGATCAACCAGAGGGTCCCAAATCACAGCTGTTCTTGCTGGCTTTTCCTTGTATTTCAAGAAATTCGAGATTCAATATTCGTAAAACATAAAAAGCAATCTTTAATTTGAATTCTCTAATCAAAGAATATATGCAATTTTCAATTTTTAATTAATTCTGATTACTGATTGATTGTCTTCCAGGTGGTCGGAGAATGTATTTTCAATTAACAGTATTTCATATATCATGTTAATAATATAAGAATGTTGATACACATAATAATAATAATAATGTTATTATTATTGAGTTGATGATGACTCTGATTTTCCCAAACTTACAATTATATCAATCGCATATCAATCGACTATCAATTCCCACATAAACCAATAATCCCATAATAATGCGTAAAAATGTCCCCCAATAAGGGGTAGACCTCTAAGAGGTAGAAAATCTTAGAGACAAACTCTTAACCATTGAGTTAAGACTTCATTAATCATAATGTGGTACTAAATCCCATAAAATCTTTCTAGTACTTGTTTGGTAACATCTTATTAAGTGGTTAGAGATTATTATACTCAAACATAATTAAAAAATTGTGTTTAGCAAACTAAATGTAAGTTCAAAAAATAAAATTTACAATTTAAATCTAACTTCAACTTTAATAAAAATTTAAAATTAAATTTAAGTTAGAAATTGAATTTGGTAAATTCTATCATACAAAGCCTTAAACTTATTGGGCAGGGGAAATAGAAAGAGGACAAGTTGTACTACTGAATTGCAACAGGGTCCATTCCCAAAGGTTTCATTTCTGCATACATTCTCATATGGGTACCAATAATTTTCATGTTTTCATAACGGTTTTCTTATTTTAGAAACTTATATTTGTGGAAACATAAGAAAACTAATCTCAAAACTCAGTGTTCTAATAATTATCTCTTAGGCCTGATTACTCTTGTCTAGATGTTATGCAAGTGCTCTATTGTTTAGATCTATTTGGAGTACAAGTCTAATTAGTTTTTGTTTAGACCAATTAGTTTTCGTCTAGACGTTAGGCTTTCCGTCCAGTAAACAATGGCTAGGTGCGGTTAACCATTTTTAGTACAATGATTAAATGTACTTTATAATTAATCTTGATCTCGGGATAAAACTTCTCGTTATGAATCCCTAGCTTCATCATCTACCTATTTTAACTATGTCGCTGTCATTTCAAAACGATGTAATTAAGCCACGTTTAAAAATAAATAAATAAAATCATTGAGTAATTATCCATCTTTTTGCTCAATTTTTGTTAGAAAATTGTGTGAATGAATAAAGGTTGTCTACTGCCAACCAAGAAATGCATTGGCAGGACCATCAATATATCATCATCTGTATGGAATCATGGGTTAACTTCAACCTTGTCTGCTTTCAAGTTTCAAGCAACCCAACTTTGCATTTTGGTATCAGCATAACTAAAGCACAAGTGAACCACTTTTGGGCAATGTCACATCTTATATGAATATTTTCTTTTAAAGGATATTTTTTTAGGGGTAGGGGAGGTATGTACAAATAATATAGGTTGGTTTATCTACGGTTAAGTTATGAAACATTTGATCATTTTGTTAAGGATGATAAGAAAATATTTCATCTCCATCTAATAAAAAGTGATTGGAAATTAAATTCTTGTTTTCTAATGCCTCGGATAAGGTTGTAAATAGAACCAAATGGTTCAGAATCGATTCGAGATCGCTTGTTTAAAAGTTCAGTTTGAGCTCGATTCGAAATATTAATGAGTAGAATAGTGACTAAGCCAGGAATCATAGCAAGTGTAGTCAATGTTTAAATTATTATATAAAAAAATAATAAATAAAAATAATTATGAAACACAAATAACAAGGTTAAATTGCAATAAAATTTCAATATATAGTTACTTACTTGAATCATATGAAAACAGTTGCTAAATTATTCTTCGATCTTCTATCTTTTTTTTTTGGTGAAAATGAAAGCATAAATCAAAGTCTTGCTTTTTTTGCAAGTTTATGTGCCTCATCTACACAATGATGAGGCACCTTATGAACAGTACAAAAACTAAATGAGTTACCTAAGTACACATTATCAACCAAGATAGCATTTAAACTATTACAGACAGCTGGAAATGATTTCAAAATTACCGTTGCATAATGACATTATTTTCGATAGTATCAATTATTTTTTTTCTCAATGTAAGACACCATATATTCGTTCAACCACTTGTCTCCCATACAATTATGAAGTGTAAAATTCTTTCTCAATGTAGGGTGTTTACTTCTTATAACGAATGTGACACCCCCAAATTTGGGTATCCACACTCCAATTTGAGTTGTCAATTTATCGATAACATCAAAATTTACAAATACACACGACTTTATTGAAAAGTATATAAGATTATAATAAAGTACATCATATCATGCTAGAAATATTATACATGACACTCTTCACAAATTATTATTCTTCTATAAAATAGTATGTAGAGGAAATATCTAAGCAACTGTATTATCTGGACCTCTAGTTCATTCTCACAAATAGCCCCGCTATCAGTTATCTGCACTTTAAAGAAATATGAGACAAATGAGTGAGCTCAGATAGTTCAGTAAGAAATACCATGACTAAAAATAATCGAAACAAAGAAAATTATCCTTAACCTTATAAGTCAGCAAATTGAGTGTGAATGAGAATATAGACATATGAAATACTCTCAAATATAACTACATGAGAAAGGTAAGCACAAAATAATGCAGTTATGAATGTCTAAGTTCTCCAATTTTTAAATCGTCATCGGGATATCATTACTGGACATGCCATCATACGTGACTTTACCACACATGTAAATGCCACCAATATCATACGTCATTTCCCCCCAGCCAAAGACAATCATAATTTAGTAATTCTGCCACACAGACCAATAATATAACATTTGTATGTCTTTGCCACTTAGGTTAATGCACCCATAATTAAATCTGAATCCGACGATCACATAAATAATTAAGATGCGATTTTCCACTTCTGTAACGAAATTAGCCAAATATCAATAAGTTAAGAATCAAGAAATTTAGGAATTATTGTTACTCAATGAGTAGTAAAAATTGTTCAATAATCAAATTGTCAACATATGTCCAAATTATCGACATATGTTCAAAGTCAAATATAATATTCAATCTCAAGAGTTTCAAACCTGAATAATGTGTTTTCGGTCAAAATAATCTATTCAAGAGAAAATGATAGCATAATATAAATGTCAAATGATATTCTTTCTAGTGGAAGCAAAAGGATGGAACTCCTTACCTTAACGCGTAGTCTGTAAAGTTATGTCTTTTTAAGAGTAGTTGACTATAAATCAGTTTGCATATTATAATATAATCAATGACGAAAATATATTTAAATATATATTTTGACCATAGTTTCACAAGTCTGTCAAACACCAATTTATAATATAAAATAATTTTGTATGATTTAAGAATTATATTAAAATAACTTTATTTAAAAGTTTATAATTACTTAAAAAATATTTACGAAAGCGTAAAAGTAAAAACTTTATATAAATCTTACAAAGAAGACATCTCGTAGAAAATATAATTTTGTAAATGTACTTTTCAAGTTTTGTATGAGTGTGTAATATAGGTTTAAAATTATTTCGTCAAAGATACAAAAAAATAAAATAAGTATTACATGAAAGTTTCATGTATTACCACTTGAATTCTCTTGCATAAATAACTTTAGTAACACTCTAGAATTACTCATAAGAATTTTATAATATCAAGGAAACACTCAATGTATCATGAAAAGAATAGACCAAGGTATGAAAAATCTTTCTTCCAATGCCCTCTATTTATACTAAAAATTTTTCCAACCTTCCCCAAAAAGTTCCCAAGAAAATAATTCATTCGAAAATTTCAAAATACCTTTTTGAAAATTGTTTATAAAAATAAAAATTCATCTTGAAAAATAATAATAAAACACTAAAACTTTATTTCATACTTTTTGAAAAATAATAATAAAACCAAAATTTCATGTCATACATTTGAAAAATAATAGCAAAATACCAAAACTTAATTTCATACTTTATGCAACTTCAAAACTTCTCCTGACAATTTCAATTCTTACCCAGGAATCTTTCAATACCAAACGTCTCTTATATTCCAACCCAGATGAATCCTATCACATAAATATTTTATATAAATTTTATTTTTAACAATTTTCACCACTTAATTTTTATCTAAATTTTCACACTTACTCAGATAAATATTACCTTCAACTACATATCCGAAATTAGCCATTCATAATACAAGCTCTACTAATATAAAATCTTTAGAACTTTCCTTCCAGTAATTCATCTAACCATTTATAAATATCTATTTCAGTAAAACTGATAATTCTTCTACCGACTTCTTAAATCATTTCTTATCTGACATATATGCTATAACTTATTTATTTTCATATATTCAATGTCATACACTAAATATTATTGGTACTATAATTATTTCTTTAATACTATTGGTACCGATCGTAGCAATTATTTATCAACAAAAAGTCTATCTATTATTTATATTACTGTTGCAATTATTGACAGAGTAATAATATAGTAGAAAGTGACAGGTCAAAATGATTGCTCAATAATTATCTGACAATTATTCTCTTGTAGGGGGAGCCAACATGTTTTCTACTATGGAGTCCACAAATACTTTGTGGTGGGATCCACCAACACTCTGTCGGCTATACGATGCATCGTTCGGGAACAAATATTCTCTAAAGTCAACGTTGACATTTATTTGTCGAAAATATTTGCACTTATGATCTTATAGTTTATTTATCTCTACCAATATCATATTGTTTAAGATAAATAAATTTCGTAAAATATTAAAATTATTGGGTTCTTACAATGAACTTATTCATCTGATACAATACAAATTCTAAAATTAATATTTAACTAAAGCATTTTCAAATTACATATTTTTAGGATGCTTCTCAAAAAAACTTGAGGTAACTATTTTAAGTATATTTAACTATTAAAATAAAATATTAGTTTATTAACAAACCAAGACAGAATATTAGGCTATTAAAACTTAAAATTAATAATAATTCAAAATTGATAGACATAATAGTCATATAGACTTAAAGATTTCAACTATAAAGGAATTAAAGAACAAATTGACAAAGAGACAAAGCAATAAATTTATATTTTGTATTAAAAATAAGATTCTTACTAATTAGAATTGTAGAATTGTGATTTGCAGGTATGAAAATTTCTCAATTGATGAAGAACTTGGAAAGTAGAAAGAGAATGAACACGAGCTAATTGGTTTGAACTCTGAAACATAACTGCTAAAGCGGAAGCCTGAAAGCGCTGCATAGTGGCAGACTTGAAGCTGAAGAAAAACTCTGAAGCAAATGAAGGAAGACTAGTTTAATTACGCAGTGTAATGACTTGTTCAAGGGCAAGACTCATGTCTTATATGTAAAATTTATATTTGGTATCTCAAAGTTTGTAGATATTACAAACTATTACTTATACTTTGTAAATTTTTTAAAAAAAAAATCAGGTGAGGTCAATTGACCTCTCATGGTCAAGGGTGTGGCTTCACCCCTGGAGTAGAATATAAGTATAGTTTTAAATTCGATTAATTATTCGAACTATATTAAATTATTATTTTTTATTTATATTCGATATTATTCACTTGAAAACTTTTAAACTATTCGTGCTTGATTCATATTTGTACTTGATTCGATAATTAAACAAGACATACATGGTCTTTATTTCAAACCCGATAAAATCATAAGAGTATAATATGAGTACATCAATACTCGATTCGATTCGATTCGTTTACACCCCTAGCCTCGGATGCCAAGAATTCACGACTCTCTAATACATAACGTTAATTTTCTTATCATCCGATTACATAAATTCATTGAATCCGGAACACAAAACTCAAAACCAAAACATAAACGGACAGATAAGTCGAGGAAGAAGATAAACAGTGTCTAGCTCGATCAGGTGAAATTTAGGGTCACGGATTGTCATATAAAAAGGATGAAAGTGATCACAAGCTGTGTCGTTTGCATGTATTGCGCGCATAAGAGGGTGCATCTCGTGGCGTTCCATTTGATGTAGTACAAAATATCTCTTTCTAAATAATTGGATTGGAGGTTGGCAACTTGGCATAACTCTAAAATCTTAGCTTATTAATATTTTATTTTATTTTATGAATTCTATAGTTCTTTTTACGTATTATCACATACATTAATTAACATATGCACACTTAGATGTGATTAATAATTTGTCAAAATACAAATAATAAATACTTATTAATATATGTGTAGTCATGTCATTATGATCAATTATATTTTAATACATTAATTTATGTACAAATATACATTATCACAACCTTGTAATAGCCAAATGACTATTACTAGAACGACTAAGAGTGAATACTAAAAATAGAATACTAAATGATATAATTGGTTATAATGGTTGTTTCATACGTATTTAATTACTAAACATCAATCAATTATATTTTAACATACTTCATCCATCCCAAAAAATTGGCATAACTTTAATTTTTTTGGTAAAATTGATTATTTTTTTAAATCAAAATTATTATTATTTCATAAATATATAGGTTGTAAAATTATAATCATAAGAAATTAAGTCAAATTTAATATAATATCCAATTTTCGTTTGTGTGAATAGTTAAATATATGAGAGGAATTATTAGTTTTAAAATTGGTCAATTTGAATAAAAAAAATTCAAGCTAAGCCATTTTTTTTAGACGGATGGAATATTATTTAATGTTTAATACTTGATAAATTTTTAATCACCATAACAAGGTTCAATTATAATAGGCTTTGCTCCATTCCTTGAACAATAAGTGGTCATACTGCTGGGAAAATAACAAATATCCGCCCGATATATGATTTGTAGTATTGATTGATGGGCAAGTAAAACCTACAAGCATAAATGAATTTGTCTTTCCTCTGTCATCCATTTTAGTAACTAAGCTTGGGCTGGCCTAGGCCCATGACGATAGCAGCTAACTGGGTTGGGCTTTTCCTGGAAGATCCCTTAGTCCCTTAAATTATCCAAAACAAAAGGGAACTTCATTGAAGCTCTTGTACTGAAAACTAGTTGATTAGTGAGACTCGAACTTCGTTGCTTACAACTCTCGTCAATTTGATTATTGAACCACTAGTTTTGACTCCTTTGCAATATACCCGGAAGAAACACATTTTAATTTTTTTAATTTAAATTCTTTGATTTGTATTAACTTAAATTTATCAGAATTTTTTATTAAAACATATTTATTTGTTAATTTATTAGGGGTAATTTATTAATTTTTTTAAAATATAACCCATTTAATTGGTTATAAGTTTATGTAAACAGATTAGATTTTTATTGTGTTTTGGATATGCAAAAAGATCCAAACAATACAATTTTTTTTAGACTGCAAGACAATAATAACATGAGCATATTATTTATTTATTTCAAAAAAATATTGTAATTACTTTATAAAAGTATTCAAATTACCTCTAAATAGTAAGATTTTGTATTAAAAACTTCTTGTGGTTACATATTCATTTGGAGT
>JAUMHB010112678.1:9321-21797 GCA_032359685.1 Pittosporum tobira
CATCACTATGCCACCTATTTTTAACACTCTTATCACTTTTTCTGTTGAATCAAAAGACCATTAATGTTCAAATCACTTCCGTAGTGCTCAGACCTGAGAGGAAAGCATACACGGTTTCACAAGTAGGAGATTTCGAACACATAATCAAAAAAAACAAATTCAAATTTCATAATCAATCCCAAAATAAAAGTCAACAGCTCTCTATCTCTCTCAAACATCCATCCTATTAGATCAAGAATCCATCCATTATCATGACTCGTCTCAGCATATTAACGATTAAACACATTCAACTTTCTTCAAAATTGATCTTCTGCACCTTTATATTTACTATCACCAAATTGAAAAATAAGATCTGGTACACAAGGAAAACATAGACCAAACAGGGTTTGAAAGATGATTTATTTTCAGCGATGTTGTTGAGTCCACTTCGTGTTGTTTCGAGATTTGGTAGACTTCGGAAAGCAGAAGTCTTGTGTGAAGTCCGACTTTCAGATTGTGCCATGTAAGAGTTTGAATTTGTCAAGGGAGGTTCGGTTGTTTTGGAGTAGGGTTAAATGCACAATTACTTATTGTACCATGTATCTTTTTATAAATACATTATTATGTTAATTTTGTTTATAAACTCATCATTGTACAATATATTTTTAGTAATCAGTCATTTTTTTTAGTTTAATAGGCTATTCATAAAAAAAACGTGTGGTAAAGTGATGAATTAATTTGTACATAAAATGAGGTATAATGATGAGTTTGTTAAAAATATATGGTACAATGATAAGCTTGTAAAAAAATAGTATGATGATGCATATGTAAAAAGAGATATAGTAAAATAGTCAATTATGCATTTAACCCTTTTTAACCCTTTTGCAGTAGTGTGTAATAGTGATCCTCAAAAAAATTAGTTGCATAAGATTCTTTTTTTTTTGATTTTTTTTTTTTTTTTCAGTATCACTTATCCTATTCCTCTCATCAACATTAACCTTTGCCGCCACCTCTACCATGCCGGAGGTGGAAACCAAATATCTAATTAAAAAAATTAAAATTTGACAAAAAATATATATTTTTTTTTAATAAAATATAAAATGCACTCTAAAATTTACCGAAAATACAAGTTATATCTTAAATTAATTTTTTTTTTAAAATTATCTTACATTTTTATTTAATGAATTAAATGCACCCTATACCTCTTTTTCCGTCCATTTTCTTAACTTGAGAATTAAAGGGTAAAATATAAATTACACATATTACTCCTGTCATCTAATTTCACCCTAATTAACTCAACTCCAATTGCCGTGGCCGCCTCTGCAAATTGAGAAACAAGGATTTTACCAAAATTAACAACAGAGTGGTGATGGGGTAGGAATGAGGCGGGTATTTCTCGGTGGTGGATCCGGTGTTGGGGTCGATGGCGGTGGCAGTGGATCTAGTATTTCTCGGCCAACTAATTCTTCTTCAACAATATGTACTGCAATCAGGTTGTTCTCTACTAAAGCAAGTTGTTAAAGTTATTCCCGTCTATAAATGAAGTCTTACAATGTATTATACCAAGTCAGGGCCCTGTAAAATTATTGTCAGAAACCAATTCATAATTAATTTCGTTGCTACAACAACTTTAAATCAGAGATCCTCGATATTTTAGGGTGGCGAACTTTCAACGCATGCCACCAATCTACAGCAATAACCCAATTGTTTTTATGTAACGTAATAATACCATTGTCAGACTCAACAAGTCAAACTTAAATTCAACTCGTTAAAATAAATAATTTTTTTTTCTCAAATTTAATTCATTTAACTACATAAATTTTTATCAAATTTTTAACGAACTAAATTCAAATTTTTTTTGTGAATAATTAAAATTATTTAAAATTATTAAACTCTTAACTAGCTAAAATTAAATGATCCTAATTCAATTTGATTAGCTAAAAAAATTTTAATCGAACTTAATCCAAGCTTTAAACAAACTGATGCTGAACTTTTACTCATTTAACACCCCAACTCATAACTAATTCTTGCATTATATGCAAAACAGTAATAGATGGAGTTTCACATGACTTTAAGAGCTCAATTCATGCATCATCAACATCTCCATGGCAAATTTACTACATCAGTTATTTTTGCAATTAACACAATACGCAAAAATTGGAGTTCAGTTGGATATTTAGGAGCAATTTCACGGACTGTTTTACTACCGATCAGCCCACAAAGATGAGATTGTTAACTACAAGAGGTAAAAGAAAAGATTCACCTAGTAAAATTTAGAGCAAAACATTAACCCACTGAAACCTACTAGTAAACACACTCCCTCCAGCAGCTCCGAAACAGGAAATAGATTAGGAAGCAATATAAACTATTTCGCTTTCTTTTTCAGCGGCTTCCCATTATGACTTGTTTCCTTTTTAGTCTTTACTGTCTTTGCCACATTACTTCGTTTTTTATTACTCCCCTTCTGATCCTTGGTGTCATCATCGCTATCACCATTACCATCATCATTCTCATCGTCACTTTCCTTGGACTTTCTCTTCGCAGGTGGGTTTTTACCTCGCGTTTTCTTCACATGGTCTCCATCCTCCTTTTCGTTTTCCTTGGGATTCACTTTAGCTCGAGGATTGCTATCTCTAATTTGCTCCTCCTCATCTTCAACACTATCGTTTTCACTTTCTTTGTTCTTTACATTTGCATGAGGCTTTTTACCACCTCGTTTGGTAGTGTTTGTACTTTTCAACTTTGCAGGTCTTGCATATTCCTCCTCACTTTCTGATTTCTCAGGACCACGATCATCATCATCATCACCACTATCGTCATCTTTGTTTTTCTTGGTGGTTTTTCGCGGTTTAGCCGGGGCTTTTGTACCTTGACTTCCACTTAGGGTTTGCAACTCTGGTACAAAAGCCGATGTCTGAGATCGAAGAAGCACCAAGTCAGTTGCACTAACTAACAGAGAAATAGGAACATCAGAGAGGAGTGTTTTAAAAAAGACATACCCTGCCTCCAGCAGTGATGAATTCAATTTTCTTCCCTGCCATAGAAAACCAAATTAATCAATGTTTCTATAACAGGCAACTTAGATATCTTAGTAGAAGGTTGTAAAACAGGAGTAACAAAGAACTGATATTCAAATTAAAATGCATGCGGGTGTGGCCATTTTCTAGAGTTTATGAAAACACTATTTGCTAAACAATAACAAGCTTTTTATATGAACATCAAGTTTCATTTTAAGAAGAGTAACCAGACAGATAGTAATTCATTGAGAGGCTGTCACATAGGTCAGGAGCCAAACCATCAACAAAAGCTTTGCCAGGCTTCTTTTCACGAGAATGAAAAATCCAGTTACTGGGAAACTGACTACTATCAGCCCCAACTTCAACTGCTTTCACAAGTACCTGTAAAATGAATTGCTTTCGTCATAATCATCACAAATATTTTAACTATCTTACCGTTTATTTTTCCAGCCTTTTTGCCCCATCGAAAATGGAACAACCATTCAACTGGAAAGCAGCTGCAATCAGCATCAACTTCAACCGCATACAGAATAACCTACATGAATTTTCTTCTATACTATCCATAAAGAATCCTAAATTAAAGCCAACCGATTGGAGTTAGGACATGATTCCGCACCTCTTTAATACACTTGTGCAATGATTCACAACTTTCTTTGGAAATGCTGGCAGCGTTTTGCATTGGATGAATTTTCGCCTGGAAAGTGAATATTAGTTTTAATTTATACACAACATATAAATATAAGAAATGCCATTCTTTCACTCCACAAAAAGGAAAAAAAAAATATAGGATGAAATGGCTCTAGTTTTTTCTTTATTATATAAAGCAAAAGATATGCCTACTTTAAATTAGATATAATATAATCGAAACATATGTAAAAAATCCTACTGTAATAGAAGTACTTTAAGGGAGTATCGACGAACTAACTTGGTATAACACTTCATCTGCAATCCAATTGCCAATACCGGAGATGAAACTCTGCAGAAATGAAGAGAAAAACTGAACATTAACCTTTTTATTCTACATGAAACAACAAAGAAACATACCATTTGAATTGTGTATACATCATGAGATTATTAAGTTTCTCTTTTTACGAATATTAGTTTTTGTTTTTGCTACTTTGTTGTAGATATTGATCAACCATCTCCAATAAACTAGTCATACTCCCCCAGTATAAACAAGCATCAAATTAACAAACTTCTTTTCGAGAACATTTATTACTTCCTTTGCTTACAACTCCCAAACAAGAAAGGATATTTTAAGATCTTTTGAAGGTATCACTTAGAAAATGCAAGGTCATAAAGCAAAGTGGTTCCTACCTGGTCAAGTAAAAGAGCCTTGATTCCAGTCTTTTTCTTACTTAGAGCCTTAAAAAATTCTTCCGTTGTCATAGGTTCGAACAATGCATCTGGACCAAGCTCACATATCGGGGGCACCGATGTTGGCTATGGTGGGGAAAAACAAATAAACAAGTTACCAGCATATTGAGAATGCATCGTTAAGATATGAACAAAAGAAAATTCAACAAATGAAAGAAATCATTATACATCGTTTAGTAAGCGAACTCTAGCAAATCGCCTCTTATCAGTGAACGATAGCTCCAAACCATCATCTAGCTGCCCAAAAAAAATCAAGGGGAATATGTTTTTATCGAAGACAATATATAAATGTATGTTAGGCAGTTCATGCCTGACAAGTCAAGATATACAGAAACAAGAAGTAATTATGGTTGGCAAAAGAAGTAATTATGGTTGGCAAAGTTGGGCATGCCTGGGAGTATACTAAGATTTCTATAAGCATTTACCAATAGACTTCGGCATACATAAACATGTAGTAATTTATATTTTAAAACCTAGTTGGTTCTTTCTGGACAACATGCCAGAATGAAAATGATAATGGAACTTAAGAACTATTTTATAATTGGACCGATCAAGATCATTACATACAACAGCAACTAAATGCTAATGCAAAATATGTAATATTTTAAAAATATATATATAAAGTTAGAAAACATAATAAATGGAATAGGACTTCTTACTTCCACAAAAACTTTGGAATACTTGGAAGGCCACTCATCTGTGTCCTTTACGGCAGACCTATAGTAATGAGATAATTCATTAGGATTAAAAAGTACAAACTACTGCAAAATGTAGATCCAAAAATAAAAATGGGATGGTCGCTCGATAAGATACAAGGCATCGATGAGGTCACATGCCTTGTTAAAAGATAGGATGCTGAGCATGGCGAGCTTAAGGAGAAGGTGGGTAATATAGGGGGTATCTTGGATACAGAACTTGAAGGCACTTTGGTTGAAGAGATAAGAGGATTGCAATACAATTTCTCACAATGTATGGCCACTTCGTGTCTAAGGCATAATCACACTGGAGATAAGCGATGGGGAGGAGAGAACAATAAAAAAGCGATTTTATCACGTAAAAGTGATCAAGATTATTCTATATACTTTATTACCATATTGGCATGTTTTAGATTAGGAAATACTAATTAATTGAAACCGGCCTCCGACAAACCTAATATAGAAGGTTCACCGTGGCTACAACAATTTAGAAAACATTGTACACTTGCTAAATGATAACTCCATCTTATTGATTTCCAATCATCAGATACCGAAAATGAAGGACTTCAACTTTATAAATTTTTACTATAAAATAAACTATTAGACCTCACCTCTTATATTTTGTAACTGCAACTCCTTTAATATATATAGCTCCTGCCATTCCTGCAAAGTATTAAATATATATATATATATATATATATGAAGAATTGTTTTCATTATATTTGATACAAATCTATATGTTTGAATATGTGCAAAAAAAGAAAAATGGAAAAAGTAATCTTGGCTTAACCACCATTTGGATCACATACACCTCTAGTAGACTAGAGGTCCTTTTTCTCCTCACAAATAAATCAAAACTTATATATACTCAATATTTTTTCCATCATTCTTTGTTTAGTTTGCTGAAAATAATCAAGCAAGGTAGGCCATAAATGCAACACCTTAGTGAAGTGTATCTAAGGTTCTTTCATTTCAAGACATAATATGCTTTGTGGGGATAAGCTCTATTTTACTTGGACACCCAGTTTCAATGTAACATCAAAGCATTCGTATTCTTACAGAGTTCAGCAGCAAATGGTAAACTGAAACTTTAACACGTGCAAGAAATTAAAATAGTAAATAGCATGAAAAGAAGAGATTCACAAATCCAGCTATATATACTTCCACAAAACCTAAATTCAACTATGAAGCTAAAATCAAGTCTAATGCCTGCACCTATAAAATCTTCTTTTTTATCTCTAGATTTTATTTTGTGCTCCTTTCTAATTCGTTTCTAGGGTTTCTCAATTCTCATACAAATTCCCAACAATTAAGGCCTAAATTTTATTTCATAAATAATAGAAAAAGATAATTGACAATATTAGCAAGTTGTTTCTAGGGCTAGGTCGAATAGGAAGAAGAAATATACCGAATTGGAAAGTAGGAAACGGAGGGGAATCGAGTTGGAACCACATGTTTTTTCCTTTGCGGTGTGCGGCGACTATGGTCTTTCCGAGGAGAGAGGCTTCGAAATCGGAAGGGGAAACAGCGTCGATAACCTTGTCATCGTCTGCGACTAACGCTCGCTTGATCTTCTTGCCGATGCAGTGATCTTCGATGGCTCTTCGAGCGGCTTCTACCTCTGGAAGCTCTGGCATTGATGGCTGCTTATGGAGTTCCGCGCTGTTTTCAATGTGTTGGACTAGTGTTCAGCTGTAGTGTACTGGTAATGTGGTTTTTGTGAAGGAACAAAAATTAAGGGTACAATAATACCCGGCTCAAAAGGATACTATTATCGGGCGGGTCATCATCACATTTGGTTCGCCTAAATAATTGGGCTTTTCTCGTATTTAGATCACTAATAAGAAAGAGGTTTCTGGAAAGTTTTATAGGGATTATTTATTTGGATGGTGAGAATAAATTAAGAAAAATATGCTACAATCTACATGATTATTACATGGAATTTTATTTTAAAATTATTTTAATTAAAATTTGTTATCAAAAAATTACATTCGTTTAAACTTAGAGAATTATATTTTATATAACTTAACTTAGTGATAAATGCGTCATTAATCTCTGTTGAGATGTAATCAAAATTTTAATAGTATCTGAAAAAAGGAAAAGAAAAATGACATCTATTAATAAAGTTGGATTTGTATGAAAACACTTTTATAATTTTATTAAACTATTTTTTAGCAAATTATTAGACCTTACAGGCTATTAGTGGGATTTTGCTTTTGTTAAATTCTTCACTCCTCGTTCACATAGACAATGTTACTTGCTCGAATACTCACCCATATTCAACAATTTTTAAAGACATTGCTATTGAAAAATATTGAGGAATTTAATTTGTACCACATTATTTTTCTACCAAAGATAAATAAATTAAATTAATATTCGTCTGTGTTCTTAAACATCGGTAAACAATCGTAAAAGACAAAAAGAAATAAAGCCCAACGTATTAAATATTGCTCTCTTTAGGTGGTCCCTATTTTTTCATCTTCCAACAAGCATAAAATGGTGCACAAAAAGTCCCAAAATAAAAGAGGACGGACATATCTGAACCATATGAATGTGTTCATGGTAAACCATTAAACTTTAAATTGAGGTCGTTTTGTCTATGCATAATGAAGCCATTATGTCATAGCTACAATTGCATTACTCCAGAAGTAAATTTTATTGTGCTAATTGCATAAATTTAACCACGTAACCACACAAATCTTGTAAATTTTCACACAAAGCTATTAAAAATAAAGGTGAAAATTACAAGGATAAATCAGCCAAGTCAAAGGTCCTTGAAATAGCTTTGCACCAGGAGTCAACTTTTTTCTTCCTCTGTTCCTCCTGTAATACTGGACTGAAAGTGGTAGCTATCTTCATCCTCTCCCCAGAAGAAAATATCTCGTCTTCTGTCCAAACACCAACAGCTAATCCAGCGGCATAAGCGGCACCAAGAGCTGTGGTCTCTATGTCAGCTGGTCTTACCACTGGGTTACCCAACAGATCTGCCTGCAACACAAAATAAGAAAACAGAAACAAATTATATGCTTTTTTTATTTTTATCTTTTGAGAATTAAAGTACAAAGTACTCCAAGATTATATGTATGACCCGGTCAATGGAAATAAGTAGTCAGTAAATAAAATAGAAGCTCAGGAGAAAGGAAACATGAATAAATAAGATAAGAGGTGCTCGCTTAATAAGGTGCTGGTGCATTTTGAAATTATACATGTCACAGACTCAAAATAGCTTCTTTAATCTGTCTGCAAGTTAATAATTCCAGAAATAATAGCATTCAACTAACACAAAACATGGATGACACAATTGCATTAATGAAAAAGCTGTTGTAGAGGTTTTTCTGAACACCTAATAATCTTCTATAAGTCACTGAAGAAAATGGATTGGTACATAACCCTATATCTGTGTCAACCACCTTTTATCCAAAGAATATATTTATATCAACCAACAATCAATCCCTTCAGCATCTAGTTCTGATCAATTACTAGGGAAAGTTGAGCTTGCATGATACGTGAAGGTACTTAAACTTGAAGGGAAAATGTCATAAACGTCATATAAAACATTGAACACATAAAAGCAACATCCTTTTGTTAGAGATGGCAGCTACAGATAGTCCTTCCTCTAACTGCACATTATAAGCACACGTTCTCTATGATTCTACACTTCCATAATAGTATTCATTCTGTTGTTCAAATCATAAAATAAGAAAACAATATATTTTTTCATTAGAAGGGTTAGCATGCAGAGAAAAAATTAGAGATGTTGAGAACACAGACCTGAATTTGCATTAGAAGGTTGTTAATAGCAGCACCACCGTCCACCCTAAGTAAGAACTTCTCCTTGCTTTCCACTTCACTGGCATCTTTATGCATTGAATCCAACACATCTTTTACCTGGAAACACATGCTTTCAAGCACAGCCCGAGCAATGTGAGACTTGTTCGTAAACCTCGTAATTCCAATCAAAACTCCACGAGCATCATCACGCCACCAAGGAGCAAACAGCCCATTAAATGCTGGTACAAAATAAACTCCTCCTGCCGAATCAACCTGTCCTGCCAACTTCTCAATCTCACTTGCACTACTAATTATGCCAAGACTATCTCGAAGCCACTGAACTGCAGCTCCAGCAATAGCGATTGACCCCTCTAGAGCATAATTTGTTTGGGCATTTGGGCCAAGTTTAAATGCTACAGTACTTAATAACCCATGAGTTGACTTAATCATCTCATCACCAGTGTTGAGAAGTATGAAAGCCCCAGTTCCATAAGTGCTTTTGGCTTCCCCTTTCCTGCAAGCTTGCCCTACCATTGCAGCATGTTGATCACCCAGACAACCGGCAATTGGGATTCCTGCAATGGGCCATCCCTTGGTAACATTACCAATAATCTCAGAGTTACTAACAATTTTGGGAAGAATCCCAATAGGAATTCCTAATACTTCCAATGTTGGTTTGTCCCATTCAAGTGTTTTAAGATTCATGAGCATAGTCCGGGATGCGTTCGACACGTCAGTGACATGCAAACCGCCATTGATCCCTCCAGTTAGATTCCAGATCAACCAGGTGTCAATAGTTCCAAACAGGGCATCCCCTGTCTCAACAGCTTTCCTAACCTTCTCCGCATTTTCCAACAACCACAAGACCTTCAATGCACTGAAATAAGTGCTTATGGGTAAACCACATGTCTCAACAAAATGGGTTCTTCCCCCTGGCAATTCTTTCTCTAATCTCCTGAAAAAATGTTGAAATCATTGCTCACAAGCCGACTATTTAAATACTCCAACTTAAAATACTTTCAATCATTTCAAACAAAATGTCTAGAAGTAGAAAAGACCCACTTCTTAATCAGACCATCCAAGATAGGTATTACTACCTCCATTCAAAAGGAGCATCGTTTTACTTTTGGAAATTCACAAAATCCTAAAATTTAAAATCGACATGAAGTTTTAACAACAATTATAATTATCACAAACTAACTAAAAAGTACTACCAATTGTCATATTTGTAACTCTCAAGACCTAAATGAATTCACATTAATTTTGAATGTTAGGATTTTGCCAATTGACTCAAAAGGTCAAAAACGTATCTCTAATTTTGTAACCGAGGGAACATCAAATAAAAATGCCGCTATCACATGACAATTGATCAAGATCATACAAAAAATTAAGCACACAAAAGTAAGGTAATAGAATGTAAAGAAAATAACCTGCAAATAGAACTAGTGCGAGCATCCATCCAAACTATGGCGTTATAAAGAGGGCAACCAGTAGACTTGCTCCAAATGACAGTGGTCTCTCTTTGATTAGTCAACCCAACAGCTTTCAATCCATCGTCAACACTGTGACCATCAGCCGAGGCCTTGTCTAGAGCCTTCGTAATACAAAGCCTCGCACTTTCCAGTATTTCCATTGGATCGTGCTCCACCCATCTACCAAATCAAGAAAATTGTAAATACAGATATACAAAGAGTTGAATATACAAACAACTATATATCTATGTAGCTTACCCTGCTTCTGGATAGAACTGAGTGAACTCGGCCTGGTGAGATCCAATGGGACGAGCTTCACCATCGTAGATTATGAATCTGGTGCTGGTTGTTCCTTGATCAAGTGAGCCTATGAACATCTCCTTTTTCGACATTTTCTATGCTCAAGTATCGACTGGTGAGAAACAGAGAAGGCAGTCCTTGTGATTCAATAAATACCGTGAGAAGATAACGACAGGCGATAAATTTTCTTGCGATGTGGTACGGGTTTTAAGGTTTTATCCGGTTACTCCTTTGACACATTCAGCTTGAAGTTGTTCGTTGGCTTTTCGAGATTAGCGCTAAATTAGTAAACAATCCTTTAATTTAGCCAATTATGGAGCAAGGAATGATGTGCGACTTAAAGACCTGTTTGGTATAATTTAAAATAATAATAATTTTTTATTATTTATTAGTTTGTTTATAAATGGTTTATAGCTCATTTTTAAAAAATTGTTTCAAATAAATTTTAAATTGGTAATGAAATACATTTATTGCATATTAATTGTTGTTATTATATTTAAAATTACTATAATGGGGAGATGTTAATTTATACTTTTTCTGGATATTTGATTAGAATGAGATTTGGTGCAATTTTGACTACCAGATACGGTGAGTGGGTGAAAACTGATAAGCTGCCAATGTCACGAATTGCTAATACATTATTTATTTTTTTAAAATCAAAATATTCTTACAATGATCAACATACATTATAGAGCATAAAATATGAATACAAATTCAACACAATTTAAATTAAAGAATTAAAATATTTATAAAAAAATAAAATAAAGAATTACATTTATTGAATGGACATCAAATCATTTTGTCAATTACAATGTTTATCGTAGTTTAATAAATCATTACGATTGGTCACAATCATAGCGAGTACAGTCAGCCTAGCTGGAAAACCAAAATGTATGAGACTTATAATAACCCTAATTATAATGGATTTGATTAATCTTTATTATATTTTTCATGTAATTTTACATAATATATACAAAATATATGATTTTTAATAATAGAATCAAATTAAAATCCTGTCATTTGACATTTAATGTTAAGTTATATCATTGTTCTAAAAATAAAAGTTATCTCTAATAATATTTTTTGACAATTGGTTGAATATATGTATTTTTCATTGAATCTTAATGGTTGAAGTTCTTATTAATATTTAATGATAAAAATATTTTTAATAATTTTAATTGTTTGTAAAGGCGATCTCTACAACGATAAAAATATTTAATGATTAATTATTAACATATTTAGATATTTATAAATAAATATGTTGAAATTAATAATTTAATACGTTAAATAAAATTATGTGAGGTGTATTAGGAGGGGGGCCCTTATATTTATAGAATTCCATGCTTATCGAATAAAAGCTAAAACTAATAGCATACTTGGTAAATATCATTAGCATAAATTTATTTATTTATGTTGGTACACATAATTTTCATTAGATAAGGTTGATTTTGGTACACATAATTTTCATTAGATAAGGTTGATAACTATTGTCTTTCATTTGCCATTACTAAATTCACAAGGTTCTCACTTAATTTTCACGTGAATAAATGTTCGTTTTCTTGTTAATACGTTAGAAACGTTGACCAAATCCCACCTTCGCGTGGCACCACTTGCAAGTTGCAACTGTTCCATTTAAGTTAGTCATTATTTTTTTCTTAATATCACCAAAAAATAATCATTTATAATTAAGATAAAAAATTAATATTTATTTATTACAATCGTTGGTCTGATTAAAATAAACATGCAATTAGTATTTTCCGTTATTAGAAGAAATTTATTATTTAAAATAATAAGTATGAGTTCCAAACTTCAATATATGGAGTTACTGATATTATCTAGATAAATAATTTCATATATTAATCATC
>JAUMHB010112789.1:7896-18315 GCA_032359685.1 Pittosporum tobira
TAAGTTATATAAAAGTGTTTGTTCTATTTTGTTCATATTATTATATAGTCTTTTTAAAAATAGATTAAATAAATTGTATGTGATATATGATACAATATTTTTCTCTTTTTAAAAATAATATTTTTTAATGTACATACATTAGATAATTTAATTAATTAATTATTTTTTTTGAAATAATAGTTGCGATTAAATAATTTACGTAAGTTGCATCAAAATAGACGAAGCATTTGAAAATTTCAGCTCTAATACTTTTGGTATATATATATATTTTATTTTTAATCCTTCATTGACTTTAATTTCAGTTGCAAGAGAGAAATGAGAGCAATGGACATACATATAAGAACCGAAGAAGAGAGTTGCGGTGAGGATAAGTTTATAAAATAGCTGAAGTTGGATCGGATCAACGTTGAAAAGGGAGTGCAAACAAGTAGGCCCAACTAAATTTTAATACTCCTACACGTTGGTGTACCAAACAAACAAGATCAAAAACTCTTCAAACTCTCTAATTATCCCTCTACCAAACATTACACTAAAATAATTGCATTCATTGTACGCCCTAATTTTTATAGGATTTGTTTTGCTCCCTTCATGCTAATTATCCAACCATGCATGGGCAGGACAAGAAATAAGACAACTAACCCTTGGTCACGCTAGTTTTTATAGTGCCACGGAGGGAGGGCTTTTGACATAAAATAGTATATTAAAATAAAAATAATTTTGTATGCGTTCAAAATAAAAATATTAAAAATCATGCACCGTTGAATTAAAAATAGATTGAGATGATCATTTTTACTATTTAATCAATATTAACTATGAATTTAATCTTATATATATATATATATAGACTATTTAATCAATATTAACTATGAATTTAATCTTATATATATATATATATATATATCTATATCTACCATCGGTTAGATATGCAAAATAATCATATTCATCTATTTTTTATCCAAAGGTGTAAGATTAAGTTGTTTAATTTTTGTACGTGCCATAAAATTATTAAGGGGTCAGCAAAAAAAAATAAAAAAATAATTCCTAGGCTCGATGGACACGCAAAAAAAAAACAAACAAAAACTGCGCGTATAAAAAGGATTTTTTTTGTTTTTTTTGTCTCTTGATCTCCTCCTTCGCTCAGAAAAAAATAGAGCGTCCATCTCTCATGCAGAAATATTAGCTGTCCCTTCCTAAAAATGGACGACTTGCAGAAGAGTTATCTTCAATCGTCAGCTTCAATTGCTGTATTCCCTCACCATCGTCCTCATTTTTTACATCATACATCATCACAACCACTGGATCAATCAGATCAATCTCAATAATCAATTTGTTAAATCCTAAAAGATCAGATTTTGTTCAAAATGTAACATTTAAGGAATTCTGTCGTTTCTCTTCCCAAAATTAAATGAAACCCCACAAAGAAATTAGAGACAATCTGTGAATTGAGAACAAAAGCTGTGTATGTATGTATCATGTATGTAATGATCACAAAGCAAAATAATGGCAGATGAAGAGAAGTACGGAATTAATTGGGGTGTTTTTAAGAGTAAGATGAAACGATGCTGTTGATTGTGGTAGCTTCATCGTCAATAAGTGCATAATGTGCAGTTTGCAATAACGGAAAGTTGGAGTTTTTGTACGCGCCGTTTTTTTTTTTGCACGTCCACCGAGTCTACGCACTATTGTTTTTGTGCTCTTTTAATAATTTTATGCGCGTGCAAAAATTAAATAATTTAATCTTACACAATTGATAAAAAATAAACGAGTGTGATTATTTTGACTATCGAACTAATATTGACTATGAATCTGACATATATATATGTGAAAAGTCAACAAGACGGAACAAATTAATCATCGATTTTCTTTCGATTAAGTTTTTCAAAATTCATAATAATTGCAAAGTTTGCAACTAATTGTTTCTGAAACTAAAAATAGAGATCATGGCACACGAACTGCAATAATAAGTGATGTAACAAATACCGGTCCCAGGGATGTAAGGAATGCGCTGGATTCCAAGTAAAGAATTTATGCAGTACTCCATCCCTTTCTCTATTTTTCATATAATTTTTGGTGGCGGTGGTAGAGTTTTGAACCCCAAATCCATGTTAATTTCTATTAAAAGACTAAAGACCTTGTTTTTTTATTGATATGATTTATAGTTTTTTTTTTTTTTTTAAATAAAAAATATTGTTCCGGAATGTCTGACACATTTTTACATTTTTTTTAATTAATAATAAAATATAATTAGTGTACAATACTTTAATGCACAAAAAAATAAGTTGAAGATGACGTGTTTTTTCTTTTGACTTTTCATTGGGTGTAATTATTTATTTTATACTCAAATTATCCCCACTAATTATGCTACATTACCAAATTACACTTAGCCTATTTTTAATATTTCATTTGTTTCAAAATAAATGTCTTAATTTAATTTTACACGCACTTTAAGAATGATTTTCCTTTTCATGTTGCCCTATCATATTTTTTCAAATAGTAGTTAAAATTTTCATATTTGTTTTCACTTTCTTTCTCTTTCCACTCATTCTTTTTCTTTTTTATATTAATTTTTTTGTTGCTTTGATATGTGCAATGAAAGTTGAAATTAATAATGAAGGATATCACCGGAAGAATATTACAAAAGAAAAAAATAAGATATTTAAATTAAGACAAATAAAAATAGAAATAAAGACATTTAAATTGAGATGGAGGAAATATTATGCCTTTTTAAATAAGATATTAAAAAAATAAAAATTAACACATATGTCAGCTTATTAAATAGGATAGTAATTTCTACCCTACCTCATTACTCCTTTCACACATTTTTGGAGTAAAGTGACTAATTTATTCTTGATGATATATGACAAATCAATTTGAAATTAACACATTTAACTAATGATAAATTAGTTAGTTTATCCTAAAAAGAGTGTGCAAGATTGAAAGAATAATGAGAGTATGTAAAAATTATTATTTTATTTAAAAATAACTTATAATTTAATTAACAATTTAATTTAAGTCACCTTATCTAATATGGTGGTGATTTCTACACACCTTCGTTACTTGCTCACCCGGCACATTAGTCTTGAAGCTCCCCACAGTTTTGGCCAATTCTCTGTTTTTTCATTTTAAAACCTGCTTATGCCATGTTGACGCAAAGAGATTACCACTCCATCGGAAAGAAAAACATACTCCTTAAAGCAGAGGTAGTATATATCAATTAGCAATCTCAGTATAAAGAAGCTCATTTCCGATATAATATAGTGCAAGGAATTACGAGTACATATCCAACTGCTTAATATACAATTTAATTTACACCGGTGGAAGAGAAAGGCTTACCTAGCTATCTGCACTCAATGAAATAGTTTCTTAACTACTCCTACGAAAAGTAGATGAACATTGTAATGCAACTCCCGAGATCAACATTTTTAATAAAACAATGTCATTTTATTAAAATTACGTAACAAAATGATATCGTTTTATTAAAATTGCGTAATAAAACAACGTTATTTTGTTAAAAATATTGATCTTGTGGACTACATTATAATGTGGATGCTAATTTTTGCATACCTTCCACTAATCTTGCACACCCAAAAATGGGTGAAATTCCTGAATTATCCTTATTAAAATGAGAAACTAGTTTATGCATTCATCATGTTTAAGAAGGGTAAATTAGAAACTTCCTTCTTTTTTTGGATATGCAAGATCAATAGAGGGTGTATAGAAATCAGCAACCCTATAATGTAGCTAGTTTTTTTGGGTCATTTATATACATAGATGGTATAAGGAGCTACTTGCAAATGAAATGGAGCCAAGGTTCCCAGTTCCCGAATGTATATAGGCGACTATTATTCAGAAGTAGGCTCTAGGCTGAATATATTTCTAAGGAGATAAATGTAAACTAGTGTCATTTGCAATGATGCAGGCAGAAATTTATCTTCACGTAGCCCTCGCATCCATTTGACCTAGTGCATAGTCCTGCCAAATATTTCAGCAAATAAATGTTAATTAATTTCTTCATAAACTTATGAATCTGATTAGGGTGTTAATGAAACAGGAAGCATATCGTTTTAGGTAAGAAATGGAAATTAGTTCCAGATTAGAGCAGCTAGGTCAACATATGAAAGTAAATGAGTATAGTCGGGGAGGTGATAGCCTAGCGGTGGCACCCCTCACCTAGGACCGAAAAGACGTGGGTTTGAGTCACCTTGGGGACAGTTTTCCCCAACCCAAACAGATCCACCCCATTGCTAGGTAAACACTACTATTATCTACTTAAAATATTAAATTCTGCACACATGTGCATGCATGCACTGCACAAACGTGAATACAATAATCATAAACTCTCTTGGTATTTTTAAGACATTCGTTGATGCTGTCAGTACTCGAACTCTCAACCTGGAGGGGGGAGGGTACTACTGAGCTATTGCTTGTTTGGCAATATTGAATTCCTTAATATGACAATGTTCTATATCACAGGAGCCAGAGAAAAAGAAGAGTAAAGCTACTCCTGGAGCAGCTACATAAGTAAGTGATTAAGTACTATGACAAGCACTTTGTAGTAATTAACTATTTCGAACAAAGCAATTACATTCACATATAAGTACAAACACTAAAAATGGCTATAATTTGCTAATAATAGATAATTAAGGAGTTGACGCCCTTCCCAATATATAACTTACACTTGTTCAAAAATATTTTCCCAGTGGAGATAAAGTTCTTCCACCATGCTATTGAATATACAAAGTGTTTCCAGGTTTTATGTAATGTCGATACTAGGTAATTAAGAGCCCATTATGCAACGAAACTTCTAATTTATACTACAAGAAGCTTTTAAGCCCTTGCATGCTCACGTCACGTCGAGGTGTTTGCAGAAGAAAAAACTGTAAAATATGATTTAATTTATCATAATTGATTAGTTAACATGTTGGTTAACCGTATTCTGAGACACTGTAAAAAATCACTGGCTTATCAAATTAGCTAATGAGCCATGACTAGCGAATTCACACTCTACAAACTTCTAAATATGTTGCTCCTTTTTTTAGAAATTGATCTTGGCACATATATAGGGAAGTGTTTGCATCGGGTAAGCTTATAAATCATTGATGCGAATAACTTGAGAGACAATCTGAAGCTCCTACACAGAAATATTGATCTAATTACCTACTTATAAAATAGTTTTCGCTAATCTGAAAATCTGTTTTTTTTTTTTTTTGGTTGGAGGTTAAAGGAGGGGGGGGGGGGGTAAGTGGGAAGGAGTGTTTTGCGGGTGGAAGGAGTTTCCAAGTTTTGCAAGGTTCAGCTTGATTCAAGTTTCAGCTATTATGAAACATTGCAATGGCCCTTTCAAAAGAAGGATTGTCAACTGTTATGTACGCTAACATTTTACTCGAACTCGTGTGCGTTATAAGTTTAAACTCAAGTGATCTTTGAGATAAAAGGCGAGCAGAATGAAAGAGAATATAAAATGAACAACATTTTGGTGCAACTGCTTGCCATTTATAGCGTTTTAATACAAATTGACATATATTAATGGCTTTAGAACCTCAAATTATAGACACATTATACAGATCGAATTACCTGTATATAAATCTAAGTGGCCATGGCATAATTTCCCAAAAGACTTGTAACCATATTAAATTGAAATCATTTATAAACTTTAAGGTACACATATATAGCAACATACTGGCACAATAAAAGAAAATACAATCAAATACTGTATAAAAAAGCATGCATCCGATGCTTAAAAAAATTCAGACCTATTGCACAATTTTGGACAAGCAATCTAAATAAAGGTAAAAGCTAGCTAGATACCTATGTTTATATATTAAATAAGACTGCATTTTGATTACGTTGTATATATATATAGTTAAGTTAGAAAATTAATTCTTAATAAATCTTCAACATACTTACATAGAAAAACTGGTATGTCGAATGATCATGCAAGAATCTATACATGTACATGTCAAAATCAAGTGTAGTCCGTACGCAGATATGAGATGTATCACATGGTCATCCATGGGGAGCACAAGATCGTGGAGAATCCCAAAGACATTTGAGCAAGATTTTTAATTTATATAACCTCACTGTAAACAGTGTTTTGCATGATAGGAGAGAGAGTTTGTGATTGAGTGTGCAGATTAATCTAAATTCGGTGAAATTAAAAATTGTAGGACAATCTGTAGCAACGAGTTGCATTATTAATGTTGAGAATATCAAATTTCATTATATAAGTTGCTTAATTATACAACTAACTTACAAATTTAACTTCAGGGAGTGATTTGAGCTGGATATATACATAGGTCATGAAATTAAAAGAATAATTACGTGAAAGATTCTCTTTTTTTCCACTTAATTAGTGTTCTCCACAACTATAAGATTGATTATATATGCATGTAGGGTTTCTGATTAGGGTTTTAGGGTTTTGGATAAAAAAAACAAAAGATATATGTCTTTGATCACTGGAAATAGCTTCTAACCAAATAACTAGATTGTAGAATTTGTGAATTATTACCATCTATGTGAAGAAGTTGAAGGTGCTAAACGGATTGCTTGGAGAACTTGGCTTCCTGAATATCACTTGTCTTACTTGGAGTCTTTCTCTTCTTCTTTTTCTTGTAGGGAATTCCTCTTGCCTTAGATTGACACTCTTTCACTTCCCGTAAATAAACCCTAATAGCTCCATTCCCGAAAGGGTTTTTCTCCGGTGATCCACCGTTCTCCTCGTAAGCAGCTCTCAGCCGTCCGATGAGTGCATCAAGGCTCCCCCAAGCTTGCCTCAGAGGACAAGTACAAGGAGCGGGAGGGTCCGGCTGTCCATAAAACACACATCCAAGTAAATGAACTTTGGTTTTCCCGAACTGATCCAGATATCGAAGGAACTCAATCACGTGGTTGAAGTTGCAATGGGAGAGATGAACTTGTGGCCTTTGATTCTTCAAGTACTGCCCAAAAGTGTTCCAATCTCTCCGTTTTTGCGACTCGTATCGGCTCAAGGGTGCAGGTTGATGCTGACTTTGATCGTTAACGGATCGCGACGATCCTTCGCCACAATCTTTAGGTCTTTGATCATTTGACATGATTGTTGCAAAAGAATTTGCACTGCAATTTTGGGAAGAGATTATAGTGCAGGAAAGTAATTTAAATAAAGTGAGAAAGAAATGGTATTAAGTGCAGTGGAGAAAGATGAAGATCACATCTGGAGTCTAATGAGGAGACATGCCATGGGCCCTTTTGGAGGTGCTTTTGTTCCCCTCTCTCTCCTTTTCTCTCTCTCTCTCATTTTCATTTTTTTTTTCTCTCTCTCTCTCTCTCTTTTTTTAATGACACTATATGCACTAACCGTTGCTTTTTAATTGTCTCACGGGTAGGGTATCCATTATAAAAACATTTAGAATGATTTTCGTTTGCAGCATATATACTCCTGTGACACAGCAGGACTATGAGCAAACTCACGAGTGACTTAGAATCCTTAATTAAGCCTTATTTAACTCATTAAATTTTCATCACAAAATCTTAATTTCTTGCCCACGTACGTTATTGTCTGCGTACGTTAAAGTTAGATTTAATTAAGTTGTAAATCGTAATTTAATAATCTCCGCCAAATCAACTCTATGAGCAAACTCACAAGTGACTTTGAATCCTTAAGCCTTACTTAAATCATTAAATTTCCATCGCGAGATCTTTAATTTCATGCTAATAGTATATAGTTATATGCATCCTTTCCTTCCCACACTTGTTTAATCGTGTCCCTAAAAATAAAGCTTTATCAGCATTCGGCCCACTTTTTGGTAAAAACGACATATATCAATTTTGAGTTGGCCTAATAATCGTATGAAACAACAAAATTGACTAGTTAATTAGGTTCTAAATTATATACAGTCCGTTTGACAGTTTATTTCAGATCAATTTAAAATTTATTTGTTAATTATAATAAGTTATAAGTTAAAAAAATATATATTGACTAATTTTTTAAAATAAATTGACAATATATGTTATACTTAACCTATAATTTTTAAAAATTAATAAAAATGAATAATTTTAAAATAATTAATTTTTAAAAATAAACTATAATCAATTTTAATAATTAAAAACAAAAAGGCCAATTAGAAACAAACGGGCCTAGAGTTTTACCCTCCAAACGAATATTCACATGTAAAAAATCACTAAAACCGTTATGATCATGACTAAAAAATCCACGTATGCTAATCTATATGTAGTAGACTACTAGTATAATATTGAATGATAGAAGCTATATATTGCTGGTGCTTGACCTATTGATATCTTTGTCTTACTGGCTTTTCCTATTTACTATACATGGCTAAAATCAGTGGTATACCAGAGATACCCTTAAAGGCCTGTTCGGAAAAATTAAGCTCTAAAAAAGGCTTTTGACGACATGTACATGCATGCAATGACAAATATACATTATTCTGCAGCATATATATATACATAAATAGGAAGGAACTTAGTGTCATTATGTTTCGAGTTCAAATCTCGTGAATAAAAAAAATAATTTGAAATAACTTCTTCCATTATGGGTCTGACAGACAGAAGTTCGATTTCGTTTGAAATTCAACGGCTTTATTTACAAAAAAAATATATATATACACACATATATAAATTTACGGCTGTTAAATGAGCCGAGTCCAACCAAGCTTATCAAGTTCGAGTTCGGCTCATTTAGTTAAACAAGTATTTTTTTTTTGAATTGGGTAAACGAATCTCTTATCAATTTTTAATAAGCCGAACTCAAAATTTTTGTAAAAATTTTGAAAATATTTACTGTTATCTAATCAAATTTGTATTTAACACATTTAATAAAATAATTTTTTTTTAACAAAATTAAATTAAACTTTAATTGAACCGAACTCAAACCATCAGCTCGTTTAACATCGTTTGACACATGCATTCTGCCTTTGCTAGTATCTGTTTGAGTTTTTAGCGTAAAGCTTTAGACAAAATATGAATAATTATGACTTGAAGATACTATTTTCGCATAAAGTTTCAGGGATTTGGGGGTCCCAGAAATAAGTTACCTCATTGGTCAAGCTTAATTTAATTATTTGACAAAACGCGTTTAATTATTGATGGTGTTACTCTAGATCTTGGGTCTTCACCTAAGTAAGTGTTCATAGAATATAAGAAATATAGAATACGATATCACCAATCAAGTGATTTGAGGAAAGGCACAATGCCACAATCAATATACACCAATAGTGGTGCCACACAGAATGGAAAATCCAACTATTGCCTTACCCTGTGTGTCACATCTTATTTTTGAATATTTTAAAATTTATTTGTTAATTATAATAAAATTAAAAATTTTAAAAATATTTATTGATCAAAATTTTTAAATAAACTAAAAATATTGTTATATTCAACCTCTAATTTTTTAAAAATTAGCAAAACAAACACTTCTAAAATAGTTTATTTTTGAAAATAAGATATAATTAATTCCAAATAGGACCATCATGTATTTTCAAAGATGTCACAATTATTTATATCACCCAAATTAAGAAATATAAGAGAAAAATATAAATATTTATTATTTGGATAGGTCCAATATATTTTATCTATCCTGAAAAGAATATCGTAAGTCTAATTTTTTTTTTGATTTGAAAAAAATGTCAGAACACGTATATAAACAAAGTTATGTGATTCTTATATCTTTTTTTTTTAATTATGTGGCCTTATGTAAATTACAAGTGTCTTAATTTAAAAAAAAAAATTTATTTTTAGGACAAAGAGAATATTATGAAAAGAACAACTTTCTTGTGTTTAGTTTGGATTTGAGCATTTGACTTTAATAAATACGATAACTAAGGAATAATTACTTTTCTTTCTATGTTGAGTGAAACAGATTGCAAATTTGCTCTTAATTAGGGTTAGAATCATCAGCTGGAGGCAGCTAGGATTCAAAATCGCCTTGGACTTACTTGGACAGTGTCTTTATGAGATGGGTCAGACCCATCAGTGTTAAGTCTTTGGCCCATGATGCTGTTTAAGGTACAACTTTGTACAGTAACTTTATTAATTTGCATCAATTTTTTTGAAATTCTTTTGTGGGGTTTGGTGAGGGATCGAGCTAGAAATCTTTACCCCACTAAAGGAGTGTATGATTACCTGGAAGCTTTGTGCGTTTTAACTAGGTTGTAGCGTAATGAAAGGCCAATGCATTCGAGTAACTATTGGCTAACACGGTTATATCATATCATTTTGTTAATATGATATCATAATTTAATAATATTTTATTATTTAATAAAGATCTTTATCTATACTTAATTTATGTCAAAGTGAAACAACAAACGATTAAAAATATTAACATGAGACTTACTTATTGATAAAAATGTTCTAATTAAATGACATAATGTTATTGATTTGTGATACCATATTAACAAAATGACATACTATAACTGTGATAAT
>JAUMHB010112900.1:0-28633 GCA_032359685.1 Pittosporum tobira
TTACAAAAATGCCACTGCACTATTTACAAAAATGTCATTGTTATACTAATTACAAAATTGCCACTTGGCCTTATTTACAACAATGTCATTAAGTTAGTAACATTGTATAGTGCATGTTGAATTCATTTTTAAATTGGAAATTTAATTTTCTTAAAATTAGAAAATATTATATTCAAGTAAATTTTATTTTATTTAGATAATAAAATAGAATTTTTAAGAAATATTATTTTAATTTCTTTTAATGATTACGATGTGATTATACATCATATTTATTATTTCTCAACATCGTATATTTTTATATACGAACCTTATTTTTATTTTTCATCCGAACAAGGATCTGATGAAGTATTTTAGGTTAAGAATACCCTAGAATAAATACGAGGAATAAATTGGACGGAGTAAGTCAAACGACAAATTATCAAATAATGACAATTTTGCCCTTGAAATTTTGTGTGCATTCATGTTAATTTTAATTAGGGACCCCAAGTGCGTATTTTATTCCGAGAGTGAGCAAGATGTTTTGAAAATGACGATACTAACGTTAGGTCATTATTATTATAGGAACATACGTAAGTGATGAAGTGAGGCCGTTGAGCACAAAACGCATTAAGTGAAAAATCTAGGAAGCGTTATTTAAGACAAGTTTATTATTTCCTAAACTATGTATAAGTTATTGTTCACTTATGCATGCCATTGATTTCAGTTGTTAATGCGTATGATTTAAATTCCAGTATACGTATTTGCCATGAATGTACAAATTAAATTACTTGTACATTATTTGTCGTTTATGTTGAATTCTTGAATAATTATGCATATCTACCATGTATAAGCATGCCCTATTATTGAAACGTTTATTATTTTCACATGACTCATGATAATTGGAATTCGAATATTGAACATAAATTTAAAGACCGGTGTACCGGGACCCTACATGGTTAACTCCTGTAGCTGTGACCTATACGACACGAATCGTTAAACTTGACTATGTGTCGAGAATGACGACATGATTGTGTGTTGAAATGACTTAGTGTTGGGTAGAAACGTCACTCAATTAATGTTCAATTATTCAAAATACTTATTGTTGAATGACATGATAGGACATCTACTCGTATATCATGCATGCGTTGATAGAATTCATAATAACTCGTGAATTCAAAATTTTAAGTTTTAATGATTTAAATTCTAGCTTGAAAGTTATAATTTGAATATTGTACGACTTCTATTTGTACTTGTTAACCATGTTATTGTAAGATTTTAACTTTTAATTAAGTTTATACTTCTGCTGTGTAAATTTATTCGTATAAGCGATCTTTATAACATATAATAGGATGAGAATATTAGCAATTCAATATGCTGAGATGATATCTGACGACTGAATTTTCACATGAATTCAAAAGTGAAAATTTGAGAGCGTCACACTTATCATCAACATTAATGTCAATTTCCGCTCTTATCCTCTTTGTTTAAAAAGTGTTAAAAAAAACAAGCTAGTGACAAGTCAAGGATCCACAGTGACAGCGTGGTCCGTCCCGCACCTGATTAATAAACAGGCTTATATGGTCAACAGTGACTGAGTCACACTCGGACATTAACAAATTTTTACCAACGAGTCAAAAAGACACATTGCCGATATATTTACCGGAGCAGCTAGGGTTTAACAAGGTATACGTCGTACACACTCATTTCTATCTATCTATCTATACACAGACAAACATAACTGGTTTCAATTGCAGAAAATATGGCGGATGGCTACTGGAATAGACAGAGCCAATTGCACCCTTTAGCCGGATTGCTCAAGCGCCCTCGTACTGAATATGGTAATTTCACACACACATATATCTATATCTGTATCTATGTCTATCTATTTATGTATGCGTTTTATACTTGGTCACTTGGTCAGTTGGTCAAGGATGATCAATGACGAGCCTAAGCTAGGGTTTTACTTCATTACATTTACTGAGTGCTTGTTAATTAAATATTCAATTTTAGGTGAATTTTGATTTGGAAAGCAACCCTTAAATAACGGACACATTGTTTTAAACTAGTTTATGTGAAGGTATAAAATTCTTGAAAAAAAAAGGATACTTTATATGCTAAAACTTCATTACTTTTTGTTTTTGATAAGTAAAACTGCTACCTGAATTATCTGATCACAAGCAACTGCTCCCGAAATTGATTTGTATAACCTTATGAAGCACTTTTTAACTGTATACACTAGAATTCCAAATATATGCTTTAATAGTAAAAACTTAAACTTGATAAATGTCTATATAATAAAAACTTGAAATTGATAGTCTGTCAGAATTTGATCAGAGATGTTTGTGAGTTATGTTTTGTTTATATCTTAGATGCATATGTGGCATCTGGTTATTATTCCCCTTGGTAATTCATTGTTCTGTTTGCACGACGAGAGGAATCTATGTATGCTCTTGAACTTTTGAATTTGTGCATATTACAATATGGATTTATATGAACTTCTTATATGGATGACATGAGCTGACTTTACCTAGGGTAACAGGGTTTGAATTGAATATGTATGGGTTTGCAAAATATTGGTAATGCTGATGTGTCATGCCTCATTTCAACTAATTCTATTCAATTAAACATGTTGAGTTGATGTGCACAGCGTTACACGTACAACTAGTCCATCAGCATTAGGGTAACTAATGCATCCTAATTAATTCTCAATATATGATTATATTTTCCTATGAATAGAATAATCTAATGATTTTATAAGCTGAATTGTTAGTTTTGAACACATTAACTGACCATAGATTGTTGAGTCTGAGGCTTAATTACAGTATTTCCATACATGTTATATTGGTCACATCATGTCATGCTGGGTATCTGGTGATCTTGATATAGTTGATTAGTTGTATCATGTTTGGGTACTTAAGTGCTTGATATGGGATGGACCCTCATAACTGACATGGTTGGCACCCATAATTTTTATGTTTGGCTGTAATGATGATGCAAATCTATCTAAAATTTTAGACTTGGCTTGGAATCTGGATAGTTTGAGATCCTAAATGTGGAATTTGCGTTCTCTCTATCTATGGCTTTCTTTTTCTCCTCTATTGCAAATTATTCTAACCTTTTTAGCAATCAAAACGGTTTCGGGAGTGGTCTTTCTGTCACAATTATGTACGTCTTCCTTGTCACTAACTAGTTCTACGATATTGTTGCCTTGTTGGTTGTGCTATAATATTGTCAGTCTTTTGAGGCCATTCTTTCATGGAGTTTCGATGGTTTGTTGAATCCCTTCATTTTCAAGCTTGTTGCTTACTCGCTTGCTAAAACGACCTTATCTTGCATGAACCTTTCATTGCTTATCAATCTCCAAAATGGAATTATTCCATATTATCCACCTACTAGATATCTTTTATAAGATTATTTTAGATACTTGGGCCTGTAGAATTTTTTATTTTATTTATTTATTTTATTTTCTTCTGTGCGTTTGACATTTCTGTTTAGTACATATTAAAAAGAAAAGAATATGCTATATAAGAAAAATCGTCTCCCTTTCTTTTATTCTGAGAGCAATTGATTTGGCACTATTTGGTATTCATGAGTAGTATGGAGGAGATTTTTCTCTACATCTTTTAATAGTACCTTTTATCGATCTCCAATATCAAGTTATTCCATATTATCCACATATGAGCTATCCTACTTGGGCCTTTTGAAATTTTCCTCCTTTTTTTTTAATTTTTAAATTTATTTTAATGCCTGTGAGATTTCG
The DNA here is from genome assembly GCA_032359685.1 of Pittosporum tobira. Taxonomy (NCBI): domain Eukaryota; kingdom Viridiplantae; phylum Streptophyta; class Magnoliopsida; order Apiales; family Pittosporaceae; genus Pittosporum; species Pittosporum tobira. Next base: position 3,740 of record JAUMHB010112900.1, read on the forward strand.
TGTATAATAAGTATCAAAGGAAAAAAAAACCATATGTAATAAAAATTGTCTCCCTTTCTTTTATTCTGTGTCAACAAATGATTTGTACACTTTGGTATTCATGAGTAGTTTTGGAGCTTTTTCTTCTAATCTCTTAATAGTTCCTTGTGTAATGTCTAATTTTCCTTGGTTCTGTATATAATCTTTATTGTTTTCTCTGATGCATACTGGACATGTTTTCGATTGCTTGTTTACCATACTCTTGGATGTCAAAGCATGAATTGTATCATGTATCGAAATCCTCGAATAGATAATCGTATATCATTTTCTGAATTGTATTGTAAGATACAGAAACAAAAGCAAAACACATTGTTGCATATCTAAACATTAATAACTTCACTTTATAAGACAGCAAACCATAAAAATATAAAACTCATAATGAAACTAAGTCCAAAATTACAAAGTGGAGAGCAAAAGTCACTCCAGGAAGCTTATAGAGTGTCTTCAGGCTTATCATGCAGAACTACTGAACTCTTTTACTCGAAAAAAAAAGAGCTTTAATATTTTTCAAATCTTATAAGGACCACAGTAACTTGAAATTTTTATCATTACCATATCGTAGATCGTATTGTATCGTAAGATACATATCGCATATGGTATGATACATAATACCACAAAATATGGTGCAATTAAAGATACACCTTGCGATATGTAGCGAATTGGTCTTGTATCGTATCGAATCGTAACATATGTATAGCATATCATAAGATCTGTATTTCATACCTCAATGGCTTTGTATTTAATAGAAGAAGTCCCATACTAAAATTTGTAGAAACATGTACAAGCTTGTGTCTATGATGCAACACAGACATCAATTTGAAATTTAAAGCTGTATTACGATCAAGGTAGGATGGACCAAGGGTTTAGGATTAGGGTTTTAATGAATAGAATCAGTTAATGTTTTCCTAAGATGAAGGGTGCTTAATATAAGCTTAAACACAATGACGAACCATAGATTGTGGGTTATGTGGCTTAGTTACATTCATATCATATATGTTATATAGGTCACATCATGTCTTGCACGTTTAATGTGCCTTGTGTTTTGGGTACCCCATATCTGGTGGGTCGCTGATATGATTTATTGACCGTATAGTTCCGTGGTTGTAATGATGCAAATATATAAAAATTTTGAATGACTTGGCTTGGAATATGGTTTGTGTGAGATCATAAATGTGCTTTCCTGAAGTGCTTTAGCCTTTGTACGATTCTGTAAAAAAAGTTTCCACCTAATAATTTTGCTTTTCGGTGAAGTATACAATTAGGATCTTTGGGCACTTGTATATTTAATTCTTACTAATAGATTTATGTATTATTTATATTCGATATATTCGGGAAAATATCCATTCAGGAGTAAAATATTGAGCAAGTAATAATTAGTAATTATATTTTGTGAGAATTAGTCCATAATTTAATACTCGTGTGATGTGCATTGATACGGTTCTTAATCACTGCAGATGTCTCTCCTATGGGAATACCTCCAGCTCATGAGATGCACCCTTACTTGGCACGCGGTGAAGAACGGATCAGGCCTCGGGTTGTAGCAGACCCAAAGTCCATCGGATCAGATTATGATCGCTATCCCCCAAATGCGGTATCTTGTTAAGGATTGAGCTGTGACTGTCATTTTACTCTTTCGGGCATGATCTGTATTTCTGCTAATACTTTTATCTCCTTGTTATGCAGCAATTTCCTTCTCCTACTTCCAGAGAAGGTGGCCATTACAGAGATGTTGGGCTTGTAAGGGCTTTTGGTGGTGAAATACCCACATATTCATTAGCTGATCCAATGGTCCGTCCTGGGACTGATCCACGGGATCTACTGCCAGATGGCAACGCAATGGTGAGGCCTGGTCGTGATATACTACCTCTGCCTCGAGATGCTACCAGTACTCTATATGTTGAGGGACTTCCTACAAATAGCACAAAGAGGGAAATAGCTCGTATCCTTTCTTGCTGTTATTTTGTTTTATTTATTTATTGCTAATTATCCTCTCATGTTGCTTTGTTGGAACCTACTACCTCTGTCCCAAAATTATAGATACTCTAAAAAAATTACGGGTTTCTAGAGTGATGTGAAACTTCATCTATATCTATATGTATGACGAAAGGGTAAATTAGGAATATCATGATTTTTTATTGCACAAAAATAGAAATATATCTATTTTTGGCAGTTCAGTCTTTTGCATTAAGATGACGTGTGGTTGACTTGTTAATGATCCTTTACTTGATCTCTAGACATTTTTCGTCCATTTGTAGGCTATAAAGAAGTAAGGCTTGTGAGCAAGGAATCAAAAACTGTAAGTCTTGCAAAATGTCCTATTTACTTAAACGTTCTCTCAGTTCTATTTTGTTTGTCACAAGGGTAATGATATTATGGTAGCAATGCTATTCTACACTAAGGTTTTGTTTACCCCGTTTTGCAGCATAGAGAACCTCTTGTCTATTGTTTTGTGGAATTTGAGACTCCAGCCTGCGCAGCAACTGCTTTGAATGCCATTCAAGGTACATCATTTACTTTTGTGTTTCTCTCTGATGATGTATACTCCCTCCATTCCACAAAATCAGAGACCTGTTTACACTTCTTTTGTTTCAAAAAGTGAGTCCCCTTTTTAATGATGATAATAATATAAAATTTAAAATCGCAATTTCATTATCATGCTATCACCACTAATTGAACACTCGTATTTAGGGTCAAGATGGGATAAAAATATATCTTTTTTGTGGAATGGAGGCAGTAATGCCCTTTACTCTTTATATTCACAATCAGTAATATGCTTTACCTACTTTGAGTTGGTAGTGTAATGTAAAGTTTGTCAATAGTTTTACCTGCTGCAGAATACTTCCCTCTGTTTTTCGAAATTTATGAGTCAATTTGTTAAATCGTGAAATTAAAATTGATGTGATTCATTATATAAGCTTGGAAATAACAAATGTTTAACGAGTATCTTTTGGATAGTTAAAATTTAGACTAATTAATGTTAACTTTGAAATTTAGGATTTTAAGGATCAACTTTCAAAAATCAAAATGAAGGTCTTTTTGTCGAATAAATGCAGGGAATTGCTATTTCCACCAAGAAAAATTGATATTTCCTTCATATGCCTCTTTTGAAGCAATACAAACTTGTACCTCGAGCTTCAAATGTGATACTTATTGGTGGAAATATCAGTTTCCATGTAGGGTTGGTATATAAGTTGCGATTTCAAGTCATAATATATTTTTGGCAATGACTTACCATAATTTTAAAATATTGCTGAAAATCTTAAATGTATCTTCTATAAACTGATAACTTATCCTCCCCGCCTCCCCCCCCCCCCAAAAAAAAAAAAACTTGTTACATTATTGTTGAATTGCACAGGTTATAAAATGGATGAACATGACCGTGATTCCGCCTATTTGCGCGTCCAGTTCTCTAAGCACCCAGGTCCGAGGGGTGGTGGTGGCTCTGGAAAGCGTGGGAGGCGATAAACCAATATATGTTCTCTTTAAGGTCAAGGTTCCCGGGTTTTTCTTGCTTTTGTATGATGTATTCTGCCTGTAAAATGTATTCTGGATTTGCTCAACGCTAGATGGATACCAAATTTCAAGGTTTGCTGATGCACAAACTCTTTGGATGGGACGGGGAATGAAAATATAATAATCTAACGCAGGCAATCATACAAAGCAGACCTTTTTATACCGAAAACAAAGCAAAAGAAACTAAACAGACATTTTTACAAATGGTTATTTTCAATTTTGGCAAAATGCAATATTCTTGAATGGTATGACAAGCCTGATTTCTTTATGTCATCTAATTTAAGGTGTATGGGCTATCACAAAGAGATGTGTTAGTGATATCATAATTGAAGAGATGTCTCAAAATCTGCCAGGGATTATGTTGGTGAATGGAAAGGGATATGCTTTACTGCCATTGACAAACTTTTGATAGGGAAATTCAAGAATTTGTATTTGGGTGATATTTGTTTCATGGGTGTGATAGTTCCACACCCTTATTACTTGCATAATATTTTATCAATAAATTTATTTTCTTTTTTTGCAATTTAGCAACTTCAAATTAATTTGTAATTTGTTGAGAATAAATAAATAAATTTATTTTGAAAATGACGTGCAATAAGTAAGGGAATGTGAGGATATCACCACCCTTGTTTCATTTTTAGAATTGGTTAAATTCAAGTAATAAATTTGTTAAACTATGTAGCACGGTCGAAGGACTTTTTTTTTTTTTTGGGGTCCTTCTTGATGTTTAGTAGCTATTTGGGCTTGATTAATTTAAAATTGAGCAAACTGTTAAAACTTAAATTAAATAGCTTTACTTTCTTAATAATTTTTTTTGCCGTTTACAAAGTTGGAATTTGAGATTTTACCAGCGGTGGTCGGACTCTCACAGTCGAAGGTTAATTTGTGAGACTTTTGGAGCATGAAAAGATAGAAGCCTAAAATGATCAGAGATTGAAGCTCAAGTTGCTTCTTATAAGTAGCCAAACAAGGGCCTGCCTTTGACATGAAAAATTCGAATAAAGAGTAGCACTCCTATATGATGTTATGTATAAAATTTAAAAATTATACAAAATTATAATTTAAGACTAATGATTTATTAAAGTGAGAAAAATAGTCTTTGAACACAAAAAAAAGCCGAGGACATAGATTTTGCCATAAGGAACACCAATTAAATTTTAATTTTTCACTTTACTTTCACACAAAGTAATTTTACACATAATATATTATCTTCCCTTAATTAGTAGATATGTTTAATAATTTTTGCCTTAGATCATTTTATTTTTTTTAATAATGTTTCCAATTTTAGATTGATATTTAGTAAATTAACTATGATATTATTTTATTTTATTTTCTTATTTAATCTTTTTAAAGTGCAAAAAAAAAAAAAAAAAAAAAAAAACAAAAAAAGAGAAAAAATCCGCGGCCCGCCTAGCCCACCCTAGACTTACATATCTGGGCAAAAAAAAAGAGGCCTTTTGGTCCGGCCCAAATCCATTTGACATATCTTTTTCACATCTGTGATTTTGTGTGTTAATAAATTAATTTATTATTATTTTTTCAATCTTGTAATTTTGATGTCATGAGTGAGTTTTCAGTAATTAAGTTTATATATATATATATATACACATACGTACTGTTAGCGGTGTCTTAAAAATCAATAGACGAATTTAGTTGTAGAGGAAAAGACTTAGCGCTTAAACGGGTTTAACATTGAATATAAACACTTATTCAATCTAATCAGTAGAGGGCCATCTAAGTCGGAGCTTCATCAGACATAACCGGAGATTTTTAAAACACTGGCCGGCTGTTAGCATACACAAGCTTTCTGTGTATTCTTGAATAGCTCACTTGAGCTAATTATACATATCTATATTTATAAAATTATAAATAAAATCTGGAAAACAACTATTTATAAAACTCTTATTTCCTATGATGATTCTTGGTCTTATACAGTATATTTTATACCTTCCAAGTTTCACCCCTTCAAAAATTGAATATTCAGGATTGATTAATGAAAAGAGGGTCACAGTGGCTCTGCTAAGAAGAAGACATCGTGAACATGGTCCGTTGTAGATTACTTATTGTTTCCAAATTTTGAACAAAGGCCCACAGTTTTAATGTTTTCAGTTTTTGGTTTTAATGTTTTCAGTTTTTGGTCCCTACCTTGTAATTGAGTTGTTCTCTTGTTTTATTGATACTTTTCTTTTCTCTTCCCTGCTGCGATTTAACCTTGACATCGTTGGAATTGTCTTTTGATGTCTTGGCTATATCATTTTGTTTTGAGGTGTCCCTCTGCTCTGAATAGTGTTTCTGTTTAATATAATAATATTCATTTAATCGAAAAAAATAAAAATGAACAGATGGTCTCAACGTGCATGCCAGCTTTCATGCACCTGCTACTTGTTAACGAAACTTCATGCACGACTTATTTATTTATTTATTTATTTTAAAATTTATTCTTTTGATATTTAATTTTAATTTCGTAGAAAAAGATATCTCAGTTTAGATATACATAGAAAGCTTTTAAGAAAGAAAAAAAAAAAAAAAATCTCTATGAATAGGTCTAAATGCTGATGCCGCCTTAGTAGTTAAGTTTACTTTCTCCGGGTTTTTCCCTCCTTTAACAATTGATACTCTTTCTGTTTTAAAATTATAAATAATCATTGAATTAAATTATTTAATCTATAAAATTTTAAAATTAAAAATCAATATTAATTTGTCAAAATATTAGAATCAATAAATATATTAAATGATAGTATATTTTAAATTAGTTTATACTAATTATAAAATTTGTAAACTGATAAAAAAGAAGTCTTTAAGTATGTATAATTTTAAAAGAGATTTGAGTTCTATAATTAGTATTTTATTGTGACCACAATATTAATGGATTTCGTCAAATCCATAGTTCTTCAACTTTTCTTCGTGCCCATCTTAACTTTTTACCGAACAGATTGTCGTTTACTGAAGCGGCTGACCTTTCCGGTATAATGTAATATTTTAACAGTTTTAACTCAGTTTTAAGGAACTATTTTATTTTTATCTTTATCTTTATATTTTATTTTTTAACCAATTATAATAAATAATATTGTGTAAATATGGACCAAATATGAGAAAATAGAAAACATTTGTGTGAAAATAGCAATTTTTTAGTTTTTACCCCATGATTTGCAAAAGCTTTTCATGAGCTGTAAATTAAAATATGTCCATTTTCTCTGCATTCGGTGTGGAAAATTTGTATAAAATGCTTTTCTAGTAATCTAGAAAAACGTGTTGATTATAAAGAAAACCAAATAATTATGAGTATTATTTAATAATTTTATATGTTTATTGCATATTGTGATGTAAACAGACTGACATTTACTTTGGGTTTTTAACGTATGCATTGTTGCACGGAAGGAAGCTGATTATGTTACAGTAAAATTCTAGTAGGGATAAACTAGCTGTGCCAAATCCTTGGTTGTTTTTACCCACAAAAAAAAAAGGTTAAATAAATTTTTTTTGTCAATTTAAAAAATATATATTTTTATATAAATTGATAAAATAATAGAGCTGACGGCGGATGTATGTAGGAGTATTATGTAAAGTTGTAAAGCAGTAAAGTATATATATTAAGCTATATATATAGAATATAGTTTTGGGGTATTATAATTTTGAATATTTTAAAAAGTCTACTGTCATAATAAGCTTACATATTTGGGCAAAAAAAAAAGAACATTTTTGACCCAGCCCAAACCCGTTTGACAAATCTTTATTCACAACTATGAGTTTGCGCGTTAATAAATTAATTTATTATTATTTTTTCAATCTTGTAATTTTGATGTAATGAGCAAGTCTTCTTAGCAGTATTTTAAAAATAAATAGGCAAATATAATGATAAAAGATATAATTTAATTAACAATTAAATAAATTTAAAAGAGATTAATCGAATATAAACACTCATCCAATCTAATCAATATAGGGCCATCTATTGTGTAATTGGAGCTTCATCAGACATAACCGGGAATTTTTAAAACACTGGCCGGCTTTTAGTATACACAAGCTTTCTGTGCATTCTTGAATAGCTCACTTGAGCTTATTATACATATCCATATTTATAAAATTATAAATAAAATCTGGAAAACAACTATTTTTAAAACTCTTATTTTCCTATGATGATTCTTGGTCTTATACAGTATACTCCATTTTATATATCTTCCAAGTTTCAACCCTTCAAAATTGAATATTCATATGATTGATTAATGAACAGATGGTCTCAACGTGCATGCCAGCTTTCATGCACCTGCTACATGGTAAGGAAACTTCATGCACGACTCTTTTTTTTTTTTTTTTATAAAAATTCTTTTGATATTTTATTTTAACTTCTTGGAAAAAGCTATCTCAGTTAGGTATACATAAAAAGTTTAAAAAAAATAAAAAAATCCTCTATGAATAGGTCTAAATGCTGATGTCGCCTTAGTAAGTTGGTTTACTTTCTCCGGGGTTTTCCCTCATTTAACGATTGATATTCTTTTTGTTCCAAAATTATGGATGATCATTGAATTAAATTATTTATTTTATAAAATTTTAAAATTAAAATCAAATATTAATTTGTTCAATTATTAGAATCAATAAATATATTAAATAATAATATATTTTAAATTAATTTATAATAATTATAAAATTTGTAAACTGATAAAAAAGAAGTCTTTAAGTATATATAATTTTAAAAGAGATTGAGGTATTTTATGGTGACCAGAATATTAATGGATTTCATCCAAAACTACTCGAGTTGAATACAAGATCTTTCCATGGTTTTTTAACTTTTCTTTGTGACGATCTTAACTTTTACCAAACAGATTGTCGTTTACCCAAGAGTTGATCTTTCCGGTGTATGTAATATGTTAACACTTTTAACTCAGTTTTAAGGAATTATTTTATTGTTACACTATTTTTTAAAATAATTTTTACAATTATATTATACTTTTTAATTAATTACAATAAATAATATTGTGTAATTATGACTTAAATGCGTAAAAATAGAGAATAAATATGTGAAAATAGTACTTCTTACTTTTTACCTCATGATTTGCAAAAGCTTTTCATGAGCTGTAAAAATATGTCCATTTTCTCTGCAATCGGTGTGGAAAATTTTGTATCTAATACTTTTCTTGTAATCTAGAAACACGTGTTGATTATAAAGAAAACCAAATTATTATGAGTATTATTTAATAATTTTATATGTTTATTGCATATTGTCGCAAGGAAGGAAGCTGATTATGTTACATTAAAATTCTAGTAGGGATAAACTAGCTGCGCCAAATAGAGACAGCGGTGGAGCCTGACTGGGTTTTAAATAAAGTTACCCCCTTGGTCCCAAAAAAATAAAGCTAAATATTTTCTTCGTTATCCCAAAATAAATAATTTTAACATATATTTAATTAAAAGTTTGTGATGATCGAATGTTTAAAAAAGAAAAATTTTATGAGAATATTTAAATTTTATATGACTTAAAATTTTTCTTTTTCATCAAAAGTAACTTTTCTTCAATTGAAAACTTTAGATGTTTTATTCATTCTTTTTGAGACAAATAAAGTAATTTTTTTATTTTTGAATTTAAAAAAATATATATTTATATATAAAATAATAAAATAATAGAGCTGATGGCGGATGTATGAGAAGTAGTAAAGTAGTGAAGTAGTAACTTATATATATTAATTAAGCTATATATATAGTATTGGGGTATTATAATTTTGAATTTTTTAAAAAAAATTATTATTATTATTTTTCACACATTAAATTAAATTCAGACAAAATTTTATAGGGTCTCTAAATCCCGCAACCTTATCCTTAGCCTCTTGATGGAGAAAGCTTAATAACATCGTAAGACAAATGAAGATACAATCATTATCTATATATTTTTGACAAATACAAAAATGGTTTTAGGTTAAATGATCTTGTCTATACCAACTGGAAAATCTCGCGCACAACGATGAAAGCAACGCTGTACATCATGAAAAAACATAAACAAATACCTGTACATGTGAGAGAGAGAGAGGTATGAGACGTCTTAAGTTTGATTCATAGATATATTGAAATTATTTATTTATTTTATAAAATTATTTTATTTATTATTATAAAATTATATTATTTTTTATAAAAAATTATATTTTATTATTATTATAAAATTTAATTAATTAATTTTGAACCCTAATATTTATATATTTAATATTTTTACGTATATTTGGTAAAAAATGTCAAGCCGCCCCGTCCCTGCGATAGAAGATCAACAAGAGTTGGGCGTAACTGGACACATTTCTCATTGATATGATTGTTGATGTGGCAAAATGTAATACTCACAAATGACGTGTGTTACCTCATAGAATGATAATATAGAAAAATTATGTGCACATTTATTATAAATCAATAAGATCACATAACTTTTTTTTAATTAATAGTTATGTAGTAAATTATTTTTTTTGAAAAGATGAAAGATATTAAGAATAATTTGAAAACATAATTATTATATAATTTTAAAAAATCACAAAAGATAATTATTTTAAAATAAATTTTAATTTTTAAAAATATTATTATTTTAAAATAAAGAGAATAATATTACGTGTGTTAACACATAGATTAACAATAGAGAAAAGTTATGTGCACATTTATTGTACATCTATTGTATATAAAATAATATAAAGTGTATTACTTAAGAGTTTAAATATTTAATTTAAATAATAAAAATATATATATTTTTTAATTATATTATCTATTGTACTATATTTCAGATGTCTTAGCAAATGGTTAAGACCGAAACTATGAGAGTTATTCTTTGTAAGAGATCTCAAGTTCGAGTATCCCACACGCGGTATGAAGAATTATTTTCTCTCTTATTTATTAAGTGGAGTATTTGTTCCCCACTACAAGATGAAATTTATTATTCATTATTATGAATTTAATAAAATGGAGTCTTATCTCTATTATCCAATGAGATTTTTGACCTCTTATTATCAATTACTAATAATGTTTCTTGTGGTATTCAAATTTTAATTGATTAAATATTAATATTTTTATAAATACGATGAAATTATTACTACTACCTATTTAAAAAAATTATATTTTATTAAATTAATATATGATGAGTTTGTAATTAATATATATGTAATAATACTCTTGACAATTACACATTAAATTGGTGTGATGAATTATACTCCTCCATTCCACATTGATTGACGTTTTATGAGGAAAAAAATTATTTTCTTTTATCCGTCGTTCTCACGTTTCAGAGGACCATTAAATTTATGTTCCCTGTGACATTAAAAAAATGTGGCATGAATCTGGACCAAATGTGAGAGAAAGGGGACTCTTTCGTGTAAGTACATCTCTAAAATAATAAGTAAATAAAAATAGAGGGAATAATTTATTATAATGATAAGTTTATTCTATATATAATTAAATATTTATTAATTATAATATAATATATAAATTTGTATATATATGAGTTATATATCTATTAGTGCATAAATATTATGCAATGTAATAAATGAATGCATGCGAATATATAAATGCATATATTATTATAATTACATTATAATGCAACACATAATTTATGTAATTATTTTAATATGTCTAGTAAGTAGATGTTATTGTTTTAAAAAAAGGAAGACTTTCTCTTTCCAATTATTGCATTAGATTCCAGAAAACAGTAGTCACAGTATTGATCGATAAACTCTACCATATTCCTCTGATTCTCTTAACAAGGGGTGTAAAATCATCACATTTCGTTCAATAAATCACATATTATGTTGAAGATATTACTAATATCATGCTTGATTTATTTTTCTAAAGCTTAGATTATACTCAATACTCCTTTTATCTTTTTATCCGTTACTGGTACGTCGTATATTTTAAAATTAAAAATAATTATTTATTTTTAGTACTTTCTAGAATTAAATATGCGTTTTTGTTTGTCTTATATAATGTCATAATATTCTTAATTTATTATTTTATATATATATATATATATATATGAAATTTTATATTATCTCTAAAAAATCTTATTTTAAAATACAAAAAGCAGTAGTCACAATATTATTTTATACCTTTGCTTTGTTTGCAGTCTCTACTAAACAATTACCAACAACTAAATATACCAACTCAAAGTCAAATTGATCCAATGATATACCACAATCCATTCAAACTTGTAATGTGGGTATCCATTATTCTAATATTTGTCGGTGGGTTTTACCTTGTTATAGCATTCAACTGATATTTTACCACAATGATTTTTAGTAGTAATAAAAAGAGAAAAAGGGTAAAATGCTAAGTTATAAATAGAAGATAGAAGGTTGCTTACCAAGAAGCACACAAAGATGAGAAGAATAGCTAAGGAGTCTGTGTGTGAGAACAACGGTTTTCCGGGGACTTAATAGGTATAATTAATTTTAGTTATTCTAATTTTTTTTAGCATTAAACACACAAGTCACCATCTCATTTTAAAAAACAAAAAATCTTAAGTAATTCGTCTACAAAAATAAATAAATTCAAGTTTAAAAACTTGATTATAAATTAAAAAAATTATTATTATTCGACACTTAATTTTTTAAATCCAAGTAATAAATATGTCAAATTACGTGGCACACACAAAAGGACTTTGCTTGAGCGGTATCACTCTTTCCCTTTGGCCCTTCGTCAAGGCAAAGGTCCGCGTCCCTACAGCACATTGATAGTCTAGAGGCCTCGTTGGAATAATTTCCTTCGTTTACTCACACACAAACTCCATAGTCAACACTTATATTATATTCCTATCCATGACTTCGTCACAGCTGTGTAATTTTTTTATTTTTATTTTTTTGTTTTTGCTCAAAAAAAAACTTACCCAAAAAATATATATATATTTGTACAATTTTGTAATTTTGATGTCACGAGTGATTAGTTCCCCCTGGTTGCTTTTGTGTGTGTACATCTAGAGACAAAGTTCGATAGAAATATTATTTCGTTTAACCCAACATCCACCGTCCAAGTGTAAATATCGTTCATCCCAACATTTACTGTCTAAGTGTAAGTCTCAACAGTGGGTATTCATCATATCCACTACTATTAATAGCGTACATATTATTTTTTTACATCGGACGTCCGCTACTAATAGTAGCTAACATTATGTCCGCTACTATTAGTAGCATACATCCCCTACAAAAAAAAAAAAAAAACACGTCCGCTAATAATAGTAGCGGATGTTCACTATTCTTAACAATTTGATCGAATTTTAAACGGTGGATATTGAATTTTATGAAACCGTATTTTCATCCAATATTGACCTAGATGAAGCCCATACACACACACACACACACAAAGTTGTGAGTAGTGTTCTAAAAACAGGAGAACCATAAAATTTATTTTTCTATTTAAATTTATAATTTTGATGTCATCAGTGATTAGTTCCTCCTTCTCACATGTGTGTATGTATGTATGTGTGTGTGTATATATATATATGTATACACAAAGTTATTAGTAGTATTTTAAAAATTGATGAGTTGATCTAGGATGATAAAGGTAAGACCGAACATCTAGAAATGTTTAAATAAGAATTAATTGAGAATCAATCAAATATAAATAGTCAAATATAGACGTCTATATAACATAGTCGGTGGAGGACTCTGGTACTTAGGACGAATTTAACAGTCTCAAACATGAATTATTAAAACATTGGGCTATTGGTGGAGGACTCTGGTACTTAGGACGAATTTAACAGTCTTAAATATGGACTCTGGTACTTAGGACGAATTTAACAGTCTTAAATATGAATTATTAAAACATTGGACTATCGATGGAGGACTCTGGTACTTTGGACGAATTTAACAGTCTTAAACATTAATTATTAAAACATTGGACTGCTAACATCTACGCAAATTGTCTCCGGGTTTGTTTGATAAATATTGTCAAATTGAGTTTACAGTTTAAATCTTTCACTAAATAATAGCTACATAAATAAATAATTTAAAATTAAATTTAAACTACAACATAACTTTTTGAATATATTTTTCAGTCTATCAAGTTGTTATTAAAAAAGCATTATGTACATTCTTGAGTAGTTTACTTGAATTTTTATATTTGTGAAAACTATATATATATATATATAAAACATATCAAATTATGAATTTTATAATTAAAGTATGACATCATAATTTATTTCAAAATTTAAACATTATTTTTAACATAAATTTATTTAAAAATTAACTAAAATTAGAGGAAAACTTTCAAAATAAAGATAAGAACTAATAGCATAGGAGGATATCACCACCGTTATTTCATTTTTAGAATTGGTTAAATCCAAGTAATAAATATGTCAAATCACGTGGAACACTCAAAGGACTTTGCTTGAGCAGTCACTCTTCCCCTTTGTCAACGGCAGAGGTCGGCGTCCCTACTGCACATTGATTGTGCTTGAGGCCTCACTGGAATAATTTCCTTCGTATACTCAAAAGGTCTTCTTCATGTATTTTATTAAATATACACGCAAACTCCACAGTCAACACTTACTATTATAATCCTATCCATGACTTCATCACACCTGTGAATGAAAAAAACAAACGCGTGATTTATTATTAATAATAGATGTGTATTATTTTTAATAATTAAATTAAAATTTAGATAATAGATTTTGGATTAAATAAAATAATATTTTTATTTAATTTTAATTCTGGATGAGATCTCATATATATATATATATATAAGTGTAATTTGTTTTTTCAATTTTATAATTTTTATGTCATGAGTGATTAGTTCCTCTTTGTTGCATGTGTGTGCGCGTGTGTAAAGTTTTTAGTAATATTGTAAAAGTAGGTGAGTCGATTTAGGATGGTAAAGATAAGATTTAACATTTAAAATTTTTTAAATAAGAATTAACTGGGAGTCAATCAAACATAAATAGTCACATATAGACATTTATATACATATTCGATGGTCGAATTTAATCGACATTTATATACATATTCGATGGAAGACTCTAATACTTCGGTCGAATTTAATCGATTTTAAAACATGAATTAATAAAACATTGGCTGTTAGCATGTACGCAAATTGTCTATGGGTTTGTTTAATAAATTATGTTAAATTGAATTTGCAGTTTAAATTTTTCTCCAAAATAAATAAATAATTTAAAATTAAATTTAAACTGTAATTTAACTTTTTTTTAAAATTCTTTTTTAGTCTGTTAAGCTGTTATTGAATAAGCATTATGTACATTCTGGAGTAGCAAAATTGAATGACCATGATTGATGAACAAACGTGCATGACAGTTTTGCTACACGTGCTACTTGGTAGAGGAAGATTCGTACACAACACTTCCCCCTTATTTATTTATTTATTTATTTTTCTCTGGATAATTAATTACATTAGTGTTAATTTCTTTGAAAAAAAAAATGTCCGTTAGATAGAGACATGGTAACAAACTTGAAGAAAAATTATCTACGGAAAGGTCTGAATGCCGCTGGTGTCGCCTCAGTCGTTGTTCTACTTTTGTTCTCTTCGGGGCTTTTTCTCTCCTTTGATAATTGAGACTTCTTCCCTTCTAAAATTCTGAATAATTATTGAATAAAATTAATTAAAATTAAAATTATTTTATTCAAATAATAAAATTAATAGGTGTATTAAATAATAGTATTTTTTAGTTTAATATTCGTTCCCTCTTTAAATAAAATGAGGCTAGTTAGCTATTTTTTTTGTTATCGCGAAATGAATGACTTGAACACATATTTCAATAAAAGTACGCGACATGTGTTTAAAGTAGAATAATTTTATGAGAGTACTCAAATTTTGTATGATTTAAAATTTTTCTCACATCAAAAGTAATTTATCTTAAATTACTTATTTTAAATATTTTAATCATTCTTTTTAAGACAAATAGAATATAAAATAAATTAACATTAATTTCAAAATTTGATAAATAAAAGACTATAGTTTTAAAAAACCAAAGAGTTATATGAGTAGTATTTTATAGTGACCAGAATCTTAATGGATCTCACCAAGACTCAGTTGAATCTTAATGGTCTTTCCGTGGTTCTTTTAGTTGAACTCTACTTCATAATGATATAAACTTTTACCTAACAGACTGCGTTTATTGAAGACTTGAGCTTTTTTCCGGTGTACGTAGTAGTATTAACGGTTTTATCTTTTACCACATGATTTGCAAAAGCTTTTCTTGAGCTCTTAATTAAAATATATGCCCATTTTCTCTGCATTCGGTTTGAAAAATTTGTACCTTATACTTTTCTTGTAATCTAGAAAAACGTGTTAATTTCAAAGAAAACCAAATAATTATGTGAGTATTATTTAATAATTTTATATGTTGATTGCGCGTGTATATATATATATATATATTGTTATGAAAACAGACTGAAATTTACTTGCGTTTTTAATATATGTAGTGTTGGACTGAAGCTGATTGTGTTAAAATTCTAGAATGGATTAGTGTTCTAAAATTCTTACGGAAATTTATATGATAAAAAGATAGTTAAGACAAGTATTCAAACATTAATCGTTATCTTTCACAATGTACTTAATTTTTATTAAAAAATTAATTAATTTATTAAAATTCTAAATGTCGAGGGTGAGTATTAGAGTATCGATAAGAATGAAGTAGATGTGCCAAATGGAAAACAGATGGTTGGTGGGTTTTCTCGTCTTATTCCGACTGGAGAATCTCATGCACAACGATGAAAACAACACTGAATATCATGAAAAACATTAACAAATATGTGCATACGTGTGTGTACGGAGAGATAGAGAGAGAGAGAGAGCACCAGAGAGATCAACACAGAGAGAGAAACAGAGAGAGAGAGAGAGAGACAGGCGGCCTTAGTCTCCTGCACCAGAAAGATCAACAAGAGTTTGGCGTGACTGGAGACATTTCAAAGCATCCTTATAATAAATACAAATGTAAACCTTATCTTGTTAGTTTTCTTGATTTTGATTTTTAGGATGAGTAACTAATCTCTCCGTCTCATAAAAAATGAATTAGTTTAAATTTTTTGGTCAAATTAATTAAATTTTAAATTAATAATTAATCTTATATATTTAGGTATTTAAACAAACGAACGTTAGATCTAGAAGTACATTTGATGTAATTTCTAATGATTATAGTTTTGTCGTCTATCTATGTATATATTTATAGTAATTTTAATTAAAAAAAGTCAATTTGACAAAAAAATCAAACCATGCTACTTTTTATGGGATAAATGGAATAATACAATATGCTCCAATAGTGACGATAACAAATACATATAAATCGATATAGTTAGTAGTTTATTAAAATTTAATTTAATACAATAATGTTATATCTATTAATACATACACTAATGATTGTACATAAATTGACATGATAAATTATAATTAATTATATATAGTAACATGTCCACTCTTTATATAGTACGTAAAATATCTATTAACTACAAGTTAATATATAAATTAATTTATATACACTTTATTAATTATATTTTTGAACGCGTATAAGAATATTCAATGTAATCATTTCACACTAATTTTATAATTTATGTAATTATTTTAATATATCTGATAATGTATAAGATATTATTGTATAAAATAGGAAGACTCTCTCTTTGCAATTATTGCATCAAATTGCCAAAAAACAGTACAGTAGTCAGTATTGATGAATAAACTCTAGCATATTCCTCTGATTCTCTAACAGAGAGGTGCAAGCATCAAATTTCTTTAAATAAATTACATATTACCTTGAAGATATTACTAATATCATGCTTAATTTCTTCTTGTAAAGCTAAGATTGTGTTCAATATCCCCTTATCTGTTATTCCATTCGTTCTAAAATTTAAAATATTAATTGGTATATTTTAAAAATAGATATAAAATTTTCTTTTAGTATTATATAACACCCTAATATTCCTATCTTATCGTTTTATTGTTATATATAAAATTTTACATTATTTCTAAAAACAAACCTATTTGTAAAATCATTATTTTTAAGGTGTATTTAAATTTAAAACTGCAAAAAAAAAAAAAAAAAAAAAGAGTAGAAAAACAGTAGTCACATCATTATTTTATCGTTTTACACCTTTGATTAGTCGGAGCCTCCAGGCCCTCATCTAAACAATTGCCAACAACTAAATATACCAACTCAAAGTCAAACGGATCCAATGATATACGAAAATCCCATTCAAACTTGTAATGTGGATGTCTATTATTCTAATTTTTGCCTGTGGTTTTAATAGTGTCCAAGTGAGATTTGACCGCAATGATTTTTATTAGTGCTAAAAAGATGAGAAGGGTAAAAAGCTAAGCTATAAGTAGAGGGTTGAAGGTTGCTTAAGAGCACAACCAAGTAGCACATTTGTAACAAAGATGAGAAGAATAGCTAAGGGGTCCAAAATGGACTCTCTCATTGTTACTCTTCTAGTTCTAGTAGTGTCGCTCAACTTGCCACCACATAGCACTGCTCACTCTTATCCATCACCTCCTCCTACTTACCACTATAAATCACCACCACCACCAGCTCCGGTGCACTCCCCACCACCACCACCTTATCACTATAAATCACCACCACCTCCTCCTCCAGTCCACCATCCCCCACCTCATCATTACCATTACAAATCACCACCACCTCCTCCTCCGGTCCACCACCCCCCACCTCATCATTACCATTACAAATCACCGCCACCACCACCTCCAGTGCATTCACCACCTCCTCCTTACCATTACAAATCACCACCACCTCCTCCTCCAGTCCACCACCACCCACCTCATCATTACCATTACAAATCACCACCACCTCCTCCTCCAGTCCACCACCACCCACCTCATCATTATCATTACAAATCACCACCACCACCACCTCCGGTGCATTCACCACCTCCTCCTTACCATTACAAGTCACCACCACCGCCTCCCCCGGTGCACTCCCCACCACCACCTTACCACTATAAATCACCACCACCTCCTCCTCCGGTCCATCACCACCCACCTCATCATTACCATTACAAATCACCACCACCACCACCTCCGGTGCATTCACCACCACCACCACCTTACCACTACAAATCACCACCACCACCCAAACCTTATCATTACACTCCACATCCTCCTCCTCCTACTCATCATAACTAAGAAATGACTTGGCCTCTCTCAGGTAATTTTAATAGAACGATGAAGAGTTCCAAATCACACCTACGTATCTAACATGTCTTGTCTTTTCGAAACACTGGAATATATAAACAAATCAACATGAAAAAATAAGCTGCTAATTCCATAAAACAAAAATGCTAATTCCACAACAGTGTCATACTATTTGTACTAATTTTGTCTTCTGTTTTGAGTTAAATAATAGTTCCTCATAATTATTAATCTATAATTATAACTATTAACAATATTTTTACTAAATGGACATATGATAGAAGTAGACGTATTCTTGCAGGAAGGAGAATTGAAATGGACTTTGGAGAGAAAATGAAGTGGACATATGATCATAATTTGAAGAATAAGAGCAACAAGAAGCAGGATGCTTAATTATATAATTTGTATGTTTTTCTTGTGGAGATAAATTATTTTCCATGTATTGATTATTCGGGTGTTGTATGATCAATAATATGTACTATTTTGCTTGAAGGTTTGGCCTCTAGATAATAGAGGTTTATTCATGTAATAATATCCTGTGAAGTCTTTTATGGAAAATTTTTACCTTTTGTGTTTATTTCATTTCACACGGTGAGAAGAATATTAGTAATTAGTTTAAACGCCAGACTTTATTTGGGTTAGTGCAAATATTTATTAATTTCTTGAAAAATAATAAATTTTATATTTTTGTGTATATGTTTACATAAGTTGTTAATATAGTTTGTTAGATTTTAAAATATTTCATAACATATTAATAGGGGCTAATTGCATAAGTTCCCTTCAAGTATCGGACTTTGCCAAACCCTACCCTAAGTTTAAAAACTAGTAAAAGTGACCCCAATGTATATTTCTGTTAGCAAAATAGACCATGCATTTTGTTTTTGGATGGAAAACATCCATTTATAATATATATATTATATTTTATACGTTTGACCATATTTTGACTATTTGAATATCAAAAAACAAGAAGATAAATATCCAAAAAAATTAGAATTAAGAAACACTACTATTTTAAACTAATTATAAATTTTCTTATAATTAAATTTCAAATAAAATAAAACAAAATTTTTTTAATAAAATATACCTAATTAATTATTGCTAGAAATTTCTGTAAATGTAAAATTCTCTAGAAAATAAAAAATAAATCACATAAGAAAATATACCAAAATTTGAAAATTTGATAAATTTTTACAGAAGGATCATTTTTAAATTTGAAGTGTATGAAATTTTTATTAATTTACAGATGGAGCGTTTTTATGTACTTTATTTTTCTAGTAAATTTTGGATTTAACCAAAATTTGTAGCAATAATTTATTAGGCATTATTTAAAGCTTTGGTTGTTGTTTAAATTTAACTATAAGCAAACTTTTAATCAGTTAAAGATATTATTTTATCTTATTTTTTTTTATTTTTAAAATCAACAATTTATGAAGGTTTTATTTTTTTGGGGAAATTTTAATTATATTATCTAAAATTTAAATTGATTTAGAATTTTTTATTATCATTTTTTTAGTATTTAAACAGTCAAAATATGATCAGATGTATAAAATGAAATATATATGTTATAAATGGATGTTTTCCATCGAAAAACTAACCGCAAGGTCTATTGTGCTAACGGAAATATACTTTGGGATCACTTTTGCTAATTTTTAAACTTGAGGGTAGAGTTTGGCACAAGCCCTCTATTTGGAGGGACACTTACACAATTAACCCTATTGATAAGAGTTTTCAATATTTGGGTTTGATTTACTTTTTAAAAAAAAAATCATTCGGTATTATCTTTAAATAAATACAAGAATAATATGAAGTTAATAAATACAAGAGAAAGTGCTTATTGGAAAGATAATAGAGTCGAGGAATATTATGCAAAGTAAATATTTTAATTTTCTTAAAAGACGCAAGTGAAAATTATTTAGAAACAAAAAAGCTCTAAAAAATTTATTTATTTTAGAATGGATCGAGCATCCGCTTGATAGCCACAAAGCAATTTGAAATGACAAAGTATACCGTGGAGATACATTTGGAAGTAAATATTGACATATTCATGAATTCTTTATTTGTGGAGATGTATTTGGATGTAAATATTAGCAAATTCGTGGATTCTTTCTTTATTGAGTAGTTGTTATGTTTCTTTTTCATGTAAGAAACATCCCCATACGAGCTCGAGTTGGATCTTATACTCAAATTGGAGTCATTTTACATAGACACTAACTCTCTAAAGTTGGTTTATTCGTATCTTATGACTGAAAAAAGTGCATAAGTTATCAGATATAAACTCGTGTGTTGGACTAATCATCATGTATTCTAGTCTTACTAGGTAAGTCATTCACATCATCATTCATAGGTCTAAAGTTTAGAGTTTTATACATTTCATAATCAGACATGAATGTATAACAAGTTCAAATATGAACATACATGTGTTCTTGGACAAGAAGTTACAAGTCCCTGGCAAACAAAATTAAGTCTTGAGGAGTAAGGGAAATTATTGTGTCTTAGGTTACCGAGGACTTAGGTTGGGCTCAGACTCGAAGAACCTATCAACATTCTAGTAAAACTCTAAGGCAATGGACTTATCTTAAATTGGACCTAGGCTTATAGGCTTCTCTTATACTCTCATAGATACAATCTCAATGTATATCAAATTAGGATTTTATGTATCTATGAGGAGATTAGGTCAAGACCACCTCATACCGGTTCTATAGCTTAATGTAAATGCTATGCCCACCTTATATAAATCCTACAATCATAACCTATTGGTAGCAAATTCTTTACCACTCTAAACACTTGTTGATTGCATCACTTTTTCCTACAGTTAACAAGTACAAGTCCCCTCCACCTCACGTGCAAGTTTACAAGGCTCCCCCACCACCTACTCCAGTCTACAAGTCGACACCACCACCGACCCTTTATCACTACACTTCACCTCCCCCTCCTCCTCATCACTACTAAGGGATGACATACACGCAAGACCTACGGTACTCACCAAATCACATTCAAATGCACCATTTTCCGATGCAATTACCTATTCACAACATGAAAATTCTTCAAACATAAGTAGCTATATCAACATATACGTGGAAATAGTTTAAATATCTAAATGACATCATTTAGCAATTAATGGATCATACTCTTCTATCTGCGTTGAATTTATCATCTAATTTAAACGAACCAAAAAATGCTTTACCAAATGTGTATATTCTTGCAGGAAATAAGCAGAAAAATTGATTTTGGAAAGAGAGACGGAAAGCGAGGCGAAGACGAAGAAGAAGAATAATATCAAGCTTAGAAGATGCCTCCAGTATTTTTATCTGTTGTAGTTAGTAGTTCTACTTGCTTTCGATGATTGCATGTATTTTAAAACCATTTGTCCTATAAATGTGTGTTTAATCTCTAAATATTTAGAGTTTATTCATGCATGTAATCGAATTCAATAAAGTTATTCTAAGTTACACGTCATCCTTCAATTGTTGTGTTAATTTCTTCTACTTAATACTGATAGTATATTAAACACGTATACAGGAGAAAAAAAATTAAATACAAATTGTACGTAAAAGTAGTAGTTCATCAAAACATGACACCTCGTTATTTAAGAAAAATAACATGAATAATTTTTTAAAATTAACTAATTTAATTAGGGATGAAAATAAGTTAAATCAAGTCGATTATGACTTGTTCAAATTCTATTCGTATAATTTATCAAAATTTGATGTAAAGTTCGTGTGCGACTCGTTTAACTATAGAGTCGAACACGAATATGAATTAAGCATGATTAGCTTTAAGTTTTCGAGCGAGTTATATCGAGTATTAATAAAAAAAAGTGATTTAATAAGGTTCGAGTAAATAATCGAACTTTAAAATATTTTTTTAAATTAACTAATTAATTTATTAGGGGTGAAAACAAGTTTAATCAAATCGAATATGACTTACTCAAATTCTACTTGTATAATTTATCCAACTTGATATGAAAAATATTAGACTTTTAAACAAGACGACGTCCAAAATTGAGATTCGAGAGAATTGACAATTACATATTTTCATGAAGTTTCATGCATTCCATGCATGCATGTTTAAAATGTATTTATGCAGAAAATGTTGCACTTCACCGGCCTTCCTACTCGCATTCTTGCTCTTCCTACAACACTTACTGTTATGAATCCACCATTTAAAAAAAAGTTAAAAAAAATAATTTATTTGCATCATTGTATGTGATTAAAATACTTTTGCAAAGAAAAATGATTCATTATGTCTCTAAATTCCAATAATAATTAGATGATGCATGACAACTTACGGTTTTCTTCTGAAAAAATTAACAAAAATTGAAATTTTCTGGTCCTAAAACTTGTGTCTGCTTTTGTATATGTTTGTACGATTGCTGCTAACCTTTTAAATCTCTCTCCTCGAATTTTAAAAAAATTTGAGTTGACAATTACCATAAATTTAATAAATTGTTAAATAATAATTTATTTATGTCTACCCAAATTGGTTGGAATCTTATGGATAAGTGGTGCACCTCCACTTTAATAAATGCAAGACCCTGGAAAAAGAAGGTCAAACAATTTGTATCCAGGAAAAAAATATTACCATCTATACTCCTACATATAAAAATGCTTAAGAGTTATGGACGCGACTCAACTTATCTGGTCAGTTTCTGCTTTTTTTTTTTTTGCTTTCTTTTTTTTTTGCTTTCTATTTTTTGCTTTAATGTATAACAAAAATTAAATTAAAATTTTAAAATGGGTGTTTAAAATTTAACATTATTTTACACTTTATTAGTGTAGAAAATAAATATTTATCTTAAAATTTTTAAGATTCATTTATAAATTTAAGTTATTATACTAAGTTTAAAAGAAGAAAATGTTATAAATCAAATGAATGACATCTAATTTATTTTCACATTTTTTTTGAGATAAACTAAATATAAACACGAGTTCTAATTTATAAAAATTGATATAACCGTGATTTTAAAGTATTGCATAAAATATGAGTCATATAATAAATTATTAAATTATCTATTTACCTTTTTACTTTCCTTTTTTTTTAATGGTTTTAACTTATAACTAAAATTAAATTTTATAAATTGGTGTTATAACTTTTATTTAAATTTAAAATGAGCGCTTTGAACTTCATATTATTCTATATTCCCTCATTATTCATGAATAATATAAAGTATTTATAAAAATAAAAATACAAGTTATGACTTTTCTTTTTCTAAACTTAGCATAATAACTTAAATTTGTAAATTGATTATAAAAAGTCTAAATTAAATATTTCATCTCGTTTCATATACTAAATAAGCATAAAATAACATTAAGTTATAAAAACTATTTTTTGAATTTTTATAAAAGTTCTAAACATGTATTTCTGAATTTAATTTTAGTTATAAGTTAAAATTTTAAAATAAAATAAAATAACAAAACACAAAATGAGTGTGAGGAATATACATAGTATTCTTTCCGTCCAATTTTTGCCATCTTAATCTTTGGATTATTTGTGTCATAAGTTTTAATACGTATAAAAAAATATAGTTATGCATTTTAATTTTTGTGTATTTTAACTATATTCGAAAGTATAACATACAAATATATTAAATATTTAATTTTTAAAAAATATATAATATATAAATAAAATTTAAAACGTCCTAAAATTTATGATAAAAGTAGTCAAAAAAATTTGAGATGATAAAAGTTGAATAGATGAAGGATTAGATAGTAATAAAAAAATGCACCAAGTATCAATAGATGATGAACAATTAGAAAGATTAAAAAAATAATTATAAAGACTAAAAAAGTGACAAAACCATATCACCATGAACTTGGATTTTCTACGTTTTTTGTCTCCTTTATTTTTTCCCTCATTTAATGGATTTTGATAAACAGAGAAGAATAGGGAGACTTGACGTTAAAATTGAATTAAAAAAAAGTCAACAAAATAGTATGAACCATGTTCATAATACCTTGGCATTTTTATACTACACAAGGAGTATAAATAAATAGTTTGTATTATTCATAAATAGCATTTTCAAAGCCTCCTATAATAATGTATATACAAATGTAAACCTTATCATGTTAGTTTTCTTGATTTTTAGGATGAGTAGTTAAAACAACTAGCTCGAATGTCCTGTATTGTCCGTATTAGACACAATTATTTATTAACATATTATAAAAAATTATTGTAATATTTTATGCAATTTTTTTAATATTTAATTAGTTCTAAGTTAAAACAGTTGATATTATGTATATATAT